>CAUYLG010014812.1:0-139069 GCA_963573385.1 Cacajao melanocephalus | reverse complement strand
CCTTCCTGTCTCCATTGTTAAGCACAATTATTGGCATAAAAGAGGTTTTTAATACCCATTTTTAGACTGCATTCTAGCCTGGGCAATAGAGCAAGAATCCCGTTCTCTCTCCCTCTTTCTCTTCCTCTTTCTTTCTCTCTTATATTCTTTTTTTTTCTTTCTTTCACTCTCACTTTCTTTCCTCACTTTTTCTTTCTTTCAAAAATAAATAAATAAATAAATAAATAAATAAATAAAAATAGAAAAAGGAAACTGAAGAATCCTTCACGCTGTCCTAAAATGAAAGGTTGGTTTGCTTTGCATCTTGACCAGCTTTATTCAGAATGACAGTAAAAGGAGTTGGTCAATGCCATGGTCCAGAAGATGTGCCATGCCTTGCTTACTAGATATTTTTTAATTGGATTCTTTTCTTTAGGAAGACCTCCTAAATTTTACCTAAATAAAGACCATAAACTTGAGCCCATGCTCACTACAACTGTAAGATCGTGCAGGGGATGGGGGTTCTGTGCAATTGTGACATGTTGAACGGGGCTCCCCTGCATAATGTGATCCCTGTCTTTAGGAATAGCGCTTTGCTCCCATGTTAATACATTCGCCAAGAGGCAGCTTTGGCATTAGAATAGCAACTTTCAAAGCAGTGAACGTCAGCACTTCTATTTCTCCTTCTTTTTGGCGTGCATTACATGAAGCTGGAAGGACTAATTGGCTAAATGAAGGGACTCAGTGTCGCAGAGTTGAAATCCTGGCATGTAAATGGAGAGGTGGGGAGAAACTTTGCATGCATATCTATATGGCCTCCCTTTGTGAATTATCATAATAAAAACGGTTCTGCCCCTTCTCTAGTTTCCCTGCGAGATGAGTTGGGGTGTGAAGTGCATGGCACAGAAATTCACCATGCTTTGTATCTATGATTACTTGTCTCTGTGTGCATCTTTTCCATTCCTAAATTGCATGTTTACCCAAAGTTGCTGCATAATACATTGTTTCAAAAGATGTGCCCCTGAATTGAGGTTGTTATATGACAATTATAATATGACCGTGTACAGCTAACTACTGTAAAGAAAAAATACAGTAAGTGGCATTTTCAAAAGGAAACAAGGAAATCACTCATTTGTTTTATAGGTGTTAGATTTGCTTCCTTGACCTCTGCCAAGCATTGATACAGACTAATCAATAATGGGATCAAACTGTTCACATGAGATTGGTTCCCTATGACAGTAGTCAACTTGGCATGTTGGATGTCTCAGTCATTGTATCATACATATACTCTTTGTGAAAGACTATTTCAAGATAAGCTCTACAGTTTATTTTTAACTTTCATGAAAAGCCAAAGCCTAGAACTCTTCTGGTTCACCTGTCCTGCCTTCTAGTAGCATGTTAACTAAATTGTCACAGATAAATGGGGATCAAATGTATTTCACAAAACTTACAGTGGGACATCAGAGTATTTCATGTGAGGATTTAACATCTCCTGAAGTATGTAAGAATTTTATAACTAAACTCAATGCCTCATACTTCTTAAGCCCCCTTTTAAAATGTTTAATCTGAGTTATAGATAAGGAAGATTTATTAACATATCATCTTATTGACGAACCATTATCAAATTATCTCTTAATATTTTGGGCAAACAAGGAAGGAAGATGCTTTGGCCTTTGAACCCTCGCTAAGCTTTTCTCATTTCCATTAAGTATGGAACTTTGGATTCCAAGGTTGATATAAGATGGGATGAATGTAAGTCATCCATTTCTTTGTTAACTTTTGTAAGCATTTATTTGTAAAGCACATTTTATGCTTAGTTAAGTCTATGAGAGCTGAGCCTGACACACCAGAGTGACGTTCTGTAGTATAAATGCCTTATAGACTAGTAATTGTTAAACTGTTGATCAGTGAGAAAATCATTTGAGCTCACTAGACACCATTGTACAAAATTTTGTGATTAAAGAGTGTTCCGTGGAAGCTTGACTCTGAAAGATGTCCTTAGTGGCTCAACTGAAAGCTTAGTAAATTTTAGACATTGGTTAAAACAAATTTGAGAATGCCAGATTTAATTTAAAGGCGAAATATTAAAATGTTGCCCTTTGAATATGGGAGAAAAGGGCTTGCCTGGAGAAGAACATGGGTAGAGCTAGGCCCTCACAGCCAAATGATGGAAAATGCCCTTTCCCTGTTGCCTTCTACCCAGGAGGGGTGAGGTACACTTTGACTATTTAGCCAGTCATTGGTCATGCTGCCATAAAGGTAAAGGTGACTGACCAAAAATATATATAACACTCTTTTTTTCAGTAGCTTATGATATTTCATTCATCTCATCCATCAGTATATAAGAACACACAGGTGTCATTCTCCTCAAATGAGAAACAGAAAAACTGAGGCTCTGTAAGATTCAGTACCTTCCTAAGCGTTACGTAAATAATCAGTGGTCACGTCAAAACCAGAACTCAGTTTGATGTCTAGAAGCTACAGAATGTTATTTTCAGGACCAAGTGGAACAAGTTATGTTCAGTTTGATTTTAATGCGTTTCAGAATCTGGACATCTTACAAAATGTCTGATTGTATCCTATTTTTTCTGTAGATCTCTAGAAAGGGAATTACAATTGGGGGTGAAGGGTAAATATTTTCTGATAATGGCATGCCTTTGTTCTTACCATCTCATCAGCTGAATTGAGGGAAAATGCATATTCCATGTCAAATTCATGTAAGGTGGGTAATGTCCAGTTGCAATATAGTCACAAAATATACTTTCTTGCTGTGTGTTCATAAAGTCCAACTTCACAGCCACAAGGTTTGTAGATCTTTGACACCAGAGAAGTGGCAGCAACAACTCCAAAGGGGCCTCTGTCTTTTGTTTTCTAAGAACAGCTTCTAGGTGAGCTTTGCATCCCATTGTGAGAATTCTAGGAGTGTGGAACAAAATAGGAAAGCCACAGCCTGAGCAGACGATGTAGTGGTCTAAGTAAAATGTAGTTAGTCTTTCATTTCTCTTCATTGTTACCCTGTCATGCCTGTGTTAGACAGAAGAGCTGATTTAAATAGTGTAACAATTCCTCTAAACTTCACCTACTTGTATGTTCAACAGGGCTGGAGGGAGGCTACAAAAGAAAGTCATGGAACAGAGCTATACTTGTGCTTGGTTCATGCCTTGTAGCAGATTAGTCTTTGGGGCCATTCCATGGGAGATTGCACTAAGATACGGCCAGAAACAAAGTAAGGTAGAGGGAGAGGGAGAGACAGGGTGATGTCAACCACATGAGGGACATTGGAGGAGAAGGAATATTTTCCCTGAAAGGCTCGCCACCCACAGAGAGTTAAAAAAAAAAAATCTGTAGTCTTAAAATAACTTTAATGTCTTATTTTTTCCTTCACCAGGAAATTAACATTCAGAAAGTTATGTTTTTGAATGTGTCCTGATGTATGTCTAAATCAGGAGTACATTTTTATGGCTAGGTTATAAACCCTTAATAATAGTGAGGAGTTAAAATGGAATGCCTTCAAATGATAACCTATACCTACTGCAGGCTTGAAACTCGATTAGCCCAGCTATTAAAACCAGGAGGACAAACTGTTTCTTCCCTGGATTCAAAAGCTGTTAGGCTACGGCATGACCCAGTACAAAAGTTTTCTGAATCTCTCTCCACTTTACAAAACGTCGGCTCATTGCTGCCGTCTGCAGTGAAGTTGTTTACAGCTCTGTGCTAAGTGGAAAGTTCAAATCAATTATTGTCCATTAGAGTTTAGGTATAACTGATGAAATATCCCCAGAGGAGTATTGTAAATGTATCAAGACGTCCTTCCCCATTATAGAAATGGGGACGCATAGTGAATTACTTACCTTCTCTCTTACCCTTAATGCCTCTGAAAGGCTGCTGGGCAGACAGAGCTCATCTTGTCTTGCTGGGCTTTAAAGTAAGAACTTTACCATTTGGTGAACATGCATAGTGAGCTGGCGAAAAGTAAATTTCAACTCTCTAGACTCTCTTGTGGACATAAAGGCCTAAGAAACAAAAGATAGGAAAAACCCTAAGAATTGATTAAAGCCAAAACCCAGAAGTTCCCTGGTAATCAAGTTCTTTTAGAAATATAAGCTTCTTATTAACAATCAAATGAATAAAGCTTTCACACCAAGTCTTTAGCAAATGATAGTATGGTTTAATGCCAAATAATTTGTGCTAGGATCCTTTCTTTCATTAAACTGGTTCTCTATAGTTGTCTATATCTGGCTTCAGCAGGACAGAAAAAGAGGCCTACTCACTGCCCAAGTGCAAGAGAGACAGCTCTAATTTTCCAGAATCTGTTATTCAGTCATAGACTCTAATAGTGACTACTACCCCATAAAGGCCAGAACTGAGAGGAAGAAGAGGATCTGATTTGCAATCTGCTGTAACATAAGATGGAATAGAAGGTGTTATACCTCCTTTTAGAGTTGTCTTTACTCATTCTCTTTCCCTAGTTATGCCCCAGAGCATAACTGTGCCCTAGAGACCCTAAGGCTGAAATGCTAGGGACTTGTTTTGACATGGGAAGACTGGATAGTATTCTTCAGAGTGCAGTAATTTTTCAAAAACCAGAGAAGTGACAGACAAAGATCAAGGAGACATCATTCTCTATCAACCTTTCTTTCCCATATGTGCATAGGGGGGCAAGACACCTTTTTATTCATTCAGCTCCAATGGGTGCCCTACAGGGAAGCAGTGGAACATAATTCCAACCCAGACTGCCAGTCATAGTGGGGATAAGAAGCATCTTTAAAATGCAACACTGATTTCTTTGTGTTTCTTTAACACCAAGGATAACTCCAAGGATGTTTCTTTCTGCTGACAGCTCTGTCCGTGGTGCTAAGTAGGAAATTGTATTTCCTCCTTGTGGCCCTTATGGCTTACCCCCAGCTCTCCTGGGCTTCCCAGTATCTATCTATAGAGATGCTAATAGCTACGCAGTAAATCTAGTTGAGATGAAAACAATGCTCCCAGGATATTTATCAAGTCAGATTTTCTTCTAGATCACTCAGGTAATGAGAGTTTTTATGTTGCTTTGGACCTCTATCTAGGTAAGTCTGTTACTTTTTTTAAGTTTACAAGGAGAGGTCCATTGGGACCTACCTTTGATTACTAAACCAATACTTTTTTTACCAAATTATGTACTGTAAAAACTGTCACTAACTCAAAGAGAACGATCTGGGCCATTCACACCCAGTTCCCCCTCCCCTCAAGTGTACATCTACTCACAAATCACCAGCTTCTAACAATTTATGATATTTAAAGATTTATCCAATTTATTTCCTGCATTCATAGTAAGGGCCATTGGCCTGGTGCACTCAGCATGCACATGGTATGTTTCTCTTCTTTTGGATTTCATTTATTCTATTTGGTATATCAGTTGTTTTGGCAATGTAGATTGTACAATTGTTTCCTCTTGGTGTTTTAGGAGAATTATTTTATATGCTAAATGTGTGATTAAAACTTAGTGATTAAAGTCTAAATTCTGTAAAATAATTAAAATTATACAAAGGGAACGGCCCTCAGATTTGTCCTGTGTCTTAATGACAAAAATGCCAAAGAACTGCACAGGTCCCTATCTTTCTTTATCGGGAGTACAGCATCTGGGTTCCACCCTTGAAAAGCAGCCTCAATGTGATACCATTAAACATATACACACAGTACCAAATGTGTGTTTAGAGTTATTTTCCTGCCCCATTACTATGTGTTTAGTTAGTCCTTTCTCAAATCAGCTTCCCTGTTCTGAAACCCAATTTTGCTTGCCCTTTGCTGACTACCAGCCAGCACACCCAAAGACTGCTCATATGCGTGCTCAGATTTAAGGAGCAGTCCTGGTTTTCAAGTTTCTTGTAGCCATTATTTGTATTCCAAAGTATTGCACTGTGTCTGTATTAATTTTCAGTTTCTGAAAGTAAACTCCATGTATTTCAAGGCAGCATGGTTTCTTTTTTATATTTTCCAGGGAACTGGTGTTTTTAATGTCATGTGAGGACAACATTACACAATGGATCTTTGGCAGGGATACACAGAAATGAATACCGTGTGCGAACAAACATTAAATGGCAGTCTTAATTACAGAGTTTGATTCTGTTGTTTTTAATGCCCTTCAATTTTATAATTTGATGGAAAATGCATCAACACAGCTATTTTCTTTCTACCCTAAATGATTAAAGATTGATATACCCCCAAACCATAGTAGCTTGTTAGATCTGGTTAATCAGGTAGGTCTTACATTTCATCCACTAGAGGGCAGTAGGGATACACATCCACACCACCCAATATGTGCAACATATGGTCGATGTGGAAACATAGTAGCCATAGCTTTCCTGTGTATGAAAAATTCCCATTACAGTGTTGCTTCACTTATAATTATATTGAAAGTAAACACTAATTCAGAGACAGACTACGCATATTTTATTTCAACATACCCCACTAGTGTTTTGTCTATTCTACTTTAAAATGCCCTGAGTAACAAAACTTCTACTATTTCCCTTGAGAAGCTATATCAAAACCCAACTGTTCTCACTGCTTGACTTTTTAAAAATATACTCAAGATCTATTAGTCTTTCTTCTGGTTCATTTAGAACTCTTTTGCAATCTATTCCATTTTTCCTTATAATAAGGCTAGTTCCACTCTGGAAAGCATATGTTTATTGAGAGCCTATTGTGTATCACTAAGTGAATATATGGCCACAACTGACAAGGGTTGCAATACAGTATTTGAATAAATTAGCATGACTCAGAAAGCTAAAGGAGAAACTCTCCTAGGTCAAATGTCAGAAGAAAAGTTGGTCTCAGTTCTAAAATGAGTAATAACCATAAAGCTGTCACAGCTTGGGGAAATGTTTAGTTGTACTTAGATTTCTGTACTGAAATTCAAAGGGCATCAGGAATGCCTGGTAACATCAGATAACACCTAAAGAATTGTGAGGTATGCAGCTGACACATCAGTGGGTTCATGCCAAGCAAATGACCTGGAAGTTTACTAATCAAGGTTGATCCTTCTTCCTTTCACAGCTGATGGTCAGATTAGCCTACAAGTTTCAGAATCTATACTGAGAATCATTATACACACTTAAGAAGGATAGAAAATGGGTTTGTGAGTTTCCCCAAGGTAGGCGTACCTTGACTATGTTGCATGTCTATTTTGTGTCATTGACTTTCTGTGTCCAATCTTGGTCACTACACCATGGGAAAGCGATCCAAGTTCATGCGCAATACTCTGGTTTGCATCATTAGTTTCTTGGCATATACTTTGATTATTAAGTATCTGAAGGGGAGGGTAGAAGAAATCCAAGCCAAGAAAGTTCCTTTAAGGCTAGAACTCACAATTACACAGTTGTTTAAAAGTCCTTTTTTCCTTTACATTAAAGACAGCAAGATTTTTTGCTCTATTGAGTATATTCATCTGGAAGGATTTCCATAAGGCTGTCCCGATCACTAAGAGCAATTCCCAGATAGACGTGTATGCAAACAAGAACCATTCAGAATCCAAGAGCAAAATTTGAACACTGCAGAAATTCCAGAAATGATACTGCCTTTTATATTAACATCCTTTGAGCCTCTGTAGGAAGTTACCTATTCTTCAGAGTTTTTGAAATAAAGTACTTTCTTTTGCCAATTAAGAGAGCAAGAATGTGGTTTCTTAGACTGTGGTTTCATTTTCTTGAGGAAAATGGTAGGGAGAGTTACAGAATCTTCATGGGAGTGTACACAATACCATATCCCAGGCTTTCTATCACAAACAAAGCTTAGATTTGAAATTTATGTCACCTGTAATAAAGTCCACACAAGTATTTTATGTGGAGGTAATTAAGAGCAAATGTGCAACAGCCATTTTTGTGTTTTTGTTTGTTTCAAAATACCAGAGGTGATTAGGGCATATTATGAACTAATTACTTACTTAATTTATTTAAGTTGAAACGAGTTTTTGAGTTATACAAGGGCCAGAAACAAGAACTCATTAATCCATTCTGCACATCACTGAAAGGAACAAAACAAAGAAGTTAATGCCTTTATTTTATTATGTTACAACACACTAATATTTTGAACACTGATGAGGATCCAAGTGGTCAAAACATCTGTATTTGGTAAGAAAATAAAACAAACTCTTTTTCCACAACTATTTGGTCCTTTCAGTGGTGTGCTGAAATTCAGAATGAATTACCAAAGGTATTAAAATGGTGTGTCCTTTTTAGTACATTTTCCTATGGAGTTGGAAAGATTCTTCAAACATATTTGAAAATAGTAAATAAATAATCTACAAAACTCAATATTTTCTTAAATTTGGAAGTAAACCACAGTCATTCCTGGGCTTGGGACTCTATATACCGAGTTTCAAACCAGAGCATATTTTGGTATTTTGATGGTTGAGTTATAACCCCCTGAAAAGAGGGACTGATTATGTGCAGTAAGGACAGCTGCCCATAGAGCTGCAACTGAGCTACTAAAATAAAGCTAGTATTTACCTGGCACTGCTGACCAGGAGATGTGAGACTCAGTACATCTGTTCTGTAGTCCCTAAGAAAAGCTCTGTCAGCACTCTGAGATTGAGTTTCATCATCCGCACAGATACTCTATCAGCTTCTAGAAGGGGAGAAGGTGGGGGGCACAATACACTCATGGAGGCAAAACCAAACCAAAACAAAACCTGTTTGTTGCAAGCAAATTGAAAATATCAGAATACTTATGATCCAAGGTTACTTGTTCTAATGTTTGATTCTTTATCTTCCAAGTTCTAATCCCTCTATATAGTTAGGTTTTTTTTTTTAAGTATTGCTAGGGAATTCAAATTATCATGTTTGACCACACTGATCAGGTGGTTGATATTACTAAGTATCTCAATTCATATTTTTACATGTTCTTTTATGACATGATTCCCATTAGTGAAAGCAAAATTCTGGCATATGATTGCCACCTAAATCACTGGGTAAGGCTGGTGCAGTGGCTCACGCCTGTAATCTCAACACTTTGGGAGGCCAAGACAGGCAGATCATGAGGTCAGGAGTTCAAGACCAGCCTGACCACTATGGAGAAACCCTGTCTCTACTAAAAGTACAAAACATAGCCAGGTGTGGTGGTGGGCGCCTGTAATCCCAGCTACTCAGGAGGCTGAGGCAGGAGAATCGCTTGAAGTCAGGAGGCGGAGGTTGCAGTGAGCCGAGATCACACCATTGCACTCCAGCCTGGGCGACAGAGCGAGACTCCATCTCAAATAAATAAATAAATAACTGGGTATCCTACACATGGGCAAATTCTATGCCCAACTATAATATTTACAAAGAGGTAGTGACTCAATCTGTAATACTGGCTAAGTCATTTCCCATCCCTGTAGGAGATGGGGTGACTGCAATGGAAGCAGACTTGTGGTTTTCCAGGTGAAAATGGAGAGGAAAAAATATCTGTAATTTTCATATCCCAACTGAATGTTGTGAGGATTTGATGAGCTATTTATGCAATCTTAAGATCGGGGAATTCTCTTAGGATTGGTTATCTCTTTTGGGAAGAGGCTACTGGCAAGAACACTCTCAGGTGATTCAAGGAGTCTAAATAGTAGTATTGTTCTTATATCACAACTACTATACAGTGATACCACTGTCTCAATGTCAGTGAGACACATGTTCTAAGTTATTTCGCCCAGGAGAACAGATGCATTGGTATCAATCCCTGTGCTCTCTCTTGGCTCTTCTCCATTTAAACCTAAGTTAGAATCTTTGACTATGAAATAGAGTTTTACTCTATTCCAAGACATTTAATCATTGAACAAATATTTATTGAGCAAGTACTATGTGAAAAGCATTATACCAGGTCATCTGATTTATATGAGAATTGAATCTATAATGTTAACTCTATTAAACCTATGTTCTAACTAAGTAAACCAGACAAACAAGATTTACAAAATAAGAACTTTAGATTTGAAAGGAGTCCCTCATTTTACAGGCGAAGGCATTTAGGCCTAGACAGTGTAGTGATTTTGCACCACTCCACATATCAAATTTGTATCAAGAGCCAAAACCAGAGCTCAAAGCTGCTGGCCGTCACTCGAAGATGTGTTCCATCCCTATAAGACCCTTCATCAAGCAGTTTTTCTCTGAACCTAGACAGTCATTTCTGACATTTTTCTCTTACTCTCTTTCTTCTTTGCCACTGATAGTTCCTTTAGTTCAGTTAAACAATGACATAGCTTTGCCAGGTGCCACAGTGCCACATCCCCATGCCTTATTTGCAGTGAGATTGTCACATTGGTATGACAGTTCTGCTTAGAGAATTACTTTGACCTTGTCTTAATGATATCAAACCACATTGATTTTTCATTAGCCAGTGAGGGTTAATATTTGGTCACTATTTGGGTGGTCCCTAGCCAAGGGAACATTTATGAAAGCTATGAGTTGCCAGTGTTACAGAAACCCATTATATCTGTGGCTAAAATCCTAGGGGGTTGGGTGGGGGGGAAGAAAATAAAGGGGAGCAAAAATGTGCAAAAGGAAAGGGAAGAGAACTCCAGAGAAAGGATTATAGATGACTTTAGTTTTACCTAGACTTTTAATAAAACTCATAAATAGCTCCTATTCACATGTAAACATATGTAATAATTTTATATATAATTTCATATAAAATATATCATATTTTATATATTTTATATACTATTGTATAACATTTTCTATTTTTTTACATTTCATAATTACATTTTATATATATTTTGTATAAAATTATAAAATATATAAAGTTATATAATATACAAAATTATAATATATAATTTTATATAAAATATAGAGTATTTTATGTATTCATTGTTTCATATAAAAATGACTGTTCCCATTTTACAAGGACAGAAATTAAGATACAGGTATTTTGTATTATCTTTCAAGGCTACAAATAATTTTGAAAGTTTTGTTACTTTTGTTATGAGGGACACAGAGCTCGTAAGACATGTTATCACAGCCTTCAGGCTAGCAACACTCTTGCATTACACAATCTCCTTTTATTAAACTTAAATTTTCTTCAGAATGTGGAGAAACAAACTCATGCAGATTAAATCAGAGTCTGGGAAAGTAAACTCTGGATTCTTCTCTAATGCTTCTTCTCCTCATTGGGCTTCTCTCCCAACTCAGCTATTTCTTGTGTTTCTCATTTTCCATTTTGATATCCCATTCAACATTAGAATTACGAAAGCAAGGAGGTTATTGCAGTCCATCATATTCATTCACTTCTTAGCTTTTACTTCTATTGTAGTACATGAGTTTAGATTAGGAAAACTAAGAATGAGTCTTTAGATTAGTTGATAGAGAAGAAAGAGTTTCTGTTAAAATACATTGTAGTCTGAGGTGCTCTATAAATAATCCATAGCAGCATATGTAAAAGCCATATGCCTTTTACCTTCTTGTGATCTGTTTGCTTCTTTTGTTCCCTCTTAATGAGAGCTGGAGACATCTTTAATGTAAAGTCCTAGATGTGCACATGGTTTGATGACAAGAAGCTACAGCACACACAGTTTAGATAGCAAGGAAAATGAAGATCAAGACCTCACATCTCTTTAACAGGTTAAATTGGTCATCTTAAGCGGTTAATACATCAGGCTACTGGGCAGAAAACAGCAGCAGTGTGGTAGCAGAGCTTTGGAAGTAGATAATCCTAAATTCAAATCCCAAATCTGCCATTTACCAGCTGTGTGACCTCCGTTAATTTACTTTTCCTCTCTGAACTTCTCTGATCCTTGCTTGTCTCTTCTGTAACATGGAGATGATAACAGTTGCTGCAGAGAAGGAGTGGTATAATATAACTTAGGATATGACATGTGTGACTGCAGGTTCAAGCATTTGTGCACCTTCTGGCCCCAGCAGGCTTAATATCAGCACTATAGTTAGTCCCTACTTTCTTACAAGCACATGATTATAAGAAAGGTCCTTTTGGTTCGGGCTCACAGTCCTTTCAGCTCAGCATTCATTTTCTGATCACAGGGCCAGGAAACTGTTACATAAGATACAATTGTCCTTGTTGCTAACTTCAAGAATTAGAGTTATTTTCCTCCAGATAGCCTAGTTTCTCTGAATAACCCACTATGGACTTATTATCCATGAATTTAGCTAAACCTCTGTGATACTATTTATGTCATCAACCTTTAATGAATTTTATAAGTTTATTGCCTACTGTGTAAAGTAGTTCTTTACTTTGTCATAAATTGTTTCTTTTGAAAAGTAATAGGATGGCTTCCAGTTCATATATACTAGAATTTGATAAAGAAATCCATGGTCACTTACCCAGGCCTTTTGTTTCTTTATAGATATTTACAATCTCCTTGCCTGAATTTTACCATTATAAATGGAAATCTTCATCTTATATCATGATTATTTTAATTAATACTGAACTTTCTCCTGTCCTTTTTATTTATTTATTTTTTGAAGTACTTCATCGAGAAAGTGTTCCACACATGGGTTGCCATTGTCTTTTACTAGAGCTGGTTGTAATTTAACTCTCCCCTCCCTCTGTCAAAATTACACTCTAAGTATGCTCTGGGCTCAAAACAGAGTGATCTTAATGTGACTGCAATTGTATTTAAGCCAAAGTTCAGGTTAGAGACAGCTGGCAAAATGTTCAACAAACTGGACCAAAGAGGAAGAATCATAACAAAAAAGACATGATTCTGTTTGTAGCAAAGTGAGAAACCTGTCTGAAGGAAAAACTAGAGACTGAATTTTTTTGCTCATTTTGGAGATCCTAAAGAAGAAGTACAAGGCAATGTTTTCCAAGACAATTTGTTCCACTAAAGTGACCAGAACTAAGTCTAAGTTGGGCTGGCTGCCCTAGGTGGCAGTCAGAGGTTGGGGCTACTATTTTGACAATGGCAGCAGAAATCTGTGACCAAAAAAAGCCTAAAACTGCTTGCCTCTATGTTAGCATCACTAGCATGAAGTAAGATTTGAACTTTAAATGACTCATTACGAGTGGGTGGCAACCCACTGTGGAGGCAGTCTGTGAACCCAAGGTCAGCATCCCGGTGAGAAATCCCTTCAGGTATGAGTGAGCGATACAACCAGTCACACTGAGACGGGAGATCCTTGTCCTCTTCAGCTTTGTCAGAGCGTTCCCTGCTTCGTTTCCAGTCCTATTTCTGAGGATCTTTGGCACACTGCTTGGCCCGCACTTGGCACCACTGTCTTCAGAAAATAAATGTCTTACATTTGTACAGTGCTTTATGGAACACTTTCTCATAGATCATCTCAACTGATCCTCACATCTCTATGGTAACTGTTCATGTTCCCATTTTATGGATGAGGAAAACGGATTGAATTACTTGTGCAAATGGTGTTAGTAAGTTGTGGAGCAGGGACTGGTCTTGTGATACAAAGTCTATGTCCTTTTCATGTCACCACCACCACAAAGATAGCCAGGTCATTTTGGACATCTTCCTAAAAATAATACCTTCTTTCATTTTTCCCTGAATGTAGTGCATTATAGTTATTTGTACTGATGTTGCTCTGACCTCTTGTGGATGACAGCAAGCCTCATGAGATCATCCCGCAGACTTCATCTTTTAATACTGCGAATACTAATAACACAATGTTCTACAGCTTCCATATCGTGGGTAATGTTCAGTAAGCCTAGCACCAACCTTGTATCTGGACAGTCAGTCTGAGAAGAGGTCATTTATCCCAAACTTTTCTTGTTTTTATAAATTTTCTTTCCATATTAAAAATGTCCTTACACTCCTTAATTCAAATGTGCCTCAATATTATTTTAACAAACTCAGTAGTGTCTGTACATTACATCTTTCTGTACCCTTCCCTCCCTCCTGAGGGAAGAATCCCTGAATGATCCTAGTAAGTTCTGAAAAGCCTTAGCAGGGTAGATAATGGGTAAAGATCATTGTATTTCAGCTCCCTGATCCATTACACCCCTGCCTTTCACCAGCATGCAGAGCGTTGTGTTTTTTTCTAACAGAATAAATTAAATATGAAAGAGAAGGACTAATGTAATTCAAATAAACATGTTAATGACCCTATTTTTCCATTTGGTAACTAGACCGGATGTGGTGGAATGCCAGTTTTTTACTGAGCCTGTAATTTAAAACTTTCAACAAGGACACTTTTTTTCCCTTTTATTTCCATCCTCCATTCCCACCCGCTTTCATTCTTACAGACACTCCTTACTGTCCAATTAGTTTTGGAACATGAAAACTGTCCTCACGGCTGCCTGGAGCCACTGGGGACCTGGGATGGTTTCTCTCTGTGGGATGGCTTGTAAGACTCCAGTTATACTGGTGATGACCCTGCCAGAGCTCTGTGCCATTGAAGGTTGTGGGGAAGGAGGTGACTGGTGCACCCTGTACCTCCTCTGCACTCCCATTTTGTGTATTTTTTATGTTTTGCATGTGCATGTTTGCTGTTCTAGGCAGCACTTCAGCATTCAGATTTGGGAATAGAAGAGCTAGTTTGCTTTTAACCCTGTAAGTAGCCATCCATCCCAGCTACATTTTTTTGTGAGTCAAAGCCATGGTATAAGAGCTTGTTATCATCCAAACTAAAACCCTCACTAACTTGATGTGTCCCCGGATGACTCCCTAGTTTATTTCTTCCCTTTTCTCCACTAAGTCAGCTGTCTCCCTCTGCACCCCAGGAGTAGCCATTTTCCACAGCAGCCCCCACCCCTCCTCCAGAAAACGGCCTGCTCAAAATGGAGCCCTTCCTCTCCTCCAGACCTCAAATCTGCCACCTCTCTGCTCCATTCATCATTAGTTAGCTATAGAGCCTGATTTTCCCCCAAACTGTATGTATTGAATCCCTGATCTCTCCCTCACCCCACAATGTGACGTCCTTTCAGCATTTTACCTGCTGGAACCAGCGCTCTCTTGTTTCTTTTACTGTAGTGACTTGCTAGAGTTTGAAGGGAAACTTTTTGATATGGACACATTTCAGTTTTTTTCCAGTTTACACTGGAGAGAGGAATGAAGGAGAGAGGGGACTCTGGCCCTGTTACTTCCTGTTTGTTTTTGTACTGGAGAATGCAGACCATCTGTGTCTCTCAGAAGCTATTCTTCTACAGTCACCGTGCTGAGGCTGATATTTAATTTCTTAGTTTTTCCCTCATTTCTCTCTAATTTCCGATTCCTCCTCCAAAAACTCCTAAGCCCCTCATTAAATCTTTCTTCCTGAATTTTCTTATCTTAACAGTACCTCTGGATGCAGTTCTGTCCCCATTAAGGCCAGGATTTCAAATTAAGTAAATGATAATTGGAGAGGGGAAATGGAAGAGAAGGGAACAAGGAATCAGTAAGCAAACAGAAAAAAAAAAGTGGGTTCACTTTTTAAACATGGAGTTCACTGATTCGCAGACCCAGCTCCCATGTCCTGGCATCATTGTTCAGCTAAAGTCTCACCTGTAAGATGGAACTTGTCTTTTTCAGGGGAAACATCTGTGGGATGTTAGAGCTCTCTGAGTTGCCTGAGAAAGTCCCTCCCTAATTTATTTTTCCTGCCACGCAGACTTTGATAAAGGTTGTACTTTCTCATAATAAAGATGGTTATTTTCCAGAACTAGTAGAGATATTGTCCCTCTTCTGAGAGCTGCCCATGAATCCCAATGTATAGTCATCCTGTATAAAAGTCCTATATTTTCTTTTACATGCAATTTCGCTAAACCAAGTCTCTAAACAACTACATCCAATTTCAGTAGATAACTCTCTATAACTTATGAAATTTTAAGTTTTTCATAAGAAGCATCTTTCTGAGATGCATCTTCATTTCAGATGTCATTGCAATTTAGGACACAATATTTCTCTCATTTAAAAAAAAAATGTAGCTTTGATTTTTTTTTATTCTTAAGGTCAGAATTAAAAAGCTAAATGAATTCCAGGCTTCAAACTCCCAGAATTATATTCAGCTGGTTCAAGCCTAAAATGTGCTATCTCGACAGTCCACAGGGGAAGTGCCGAGTAGTTGTGGCCTTCATAGAGTGCTTTTTGGACCTCTCCCCTCCGGTCCCCCACCCGCTTCCTTCAGCTGCTTCTGTTTGTTCCTGCTGTAGTGCCTTCAGCCATGAACATACCGTTTAATCAGTGGTGTATTAAAATGGACCTGGTACAGTCAGCAATAGCTAGGCCAAAATCGATTGGCTATTTTTAAAAGGAAAAAAAGGAGATAGAAAATTGCTCTTTTAATCTAGGTAAATCAAATCGTGCCTGCTTGCTTTCCACCTGTAGCTAAGTGTAGGCAAGAGCGTTCTGATTGATGACAGTGTTCCTTTGTGCTTCTTTATTCATGCTTATCCACTTGGGGTAAAAGCACCAGGGTAGCTTCAGAACAGAGTTTTCACATTTCACGTGAGAAAGCTTGTGCTCTTTTTCTCTCAGGGAAAAAAAAAAAAAAACCTTCCCTTTGCCCACTCTTAGAAGATTTGAATAAAAGCCAAGTACATTCAACCTTTTCTGCCTTTTTGGTTTTTTCCTGCCATGAAATCATATCTGACTGTGACATCACAGTGTGTTGCTTTGGGCAGCCTTGTGATGTATGAAGGCGAAGACCTTAATTGGGTTAACAGAGCACACCAGGAGCCAACGGCAGATGAGCGCTGCTCTCTCACTAGGCAGTTCTCTGCTCCTGGCAGTGTGAAAGAATCAGAGACCAGCTTGAGAAGAGCTCCTTCTCCCATGGATTTTTAACTCTCAGGATTTTTAACTCTGAGGCTTTTTCTTCTTTTAGTGTATTACTATCCAATGAAATTAATTTTTAAAACAAACAGTATATAAATGTGCTTTGTTTTTAAACTGCAAAAAAATTGGGGGTGGGGGTGGAATATGCTGGCAGGTTTGTTCTATAGCATTGATTTGTGACCAACAAGGGAAATGTCTGCTTGTGAGACACAAATCAATGCAATCAGACTGCGAAAGTGCAAACAGAGATGTGAGAAAATTATTCAATCGTTAGTCTTCTATGGAATTTAAAAACATTGAGTCTTTCAATTGTTCCAATGGAAAAAAAAAAGTGAATCACTAGAAGAAAGGAAGGGAGGGTATGAGGACTGGTTCTAATTTCATCAGAGGTTTTCTCTTGTGATTGTGGAAAGGTCCAGCAAGGCTATAAGATTCCTAAAAGATTAGCAATGTTGTGAATGATTTTCAGAACTCATTAACCATGTCCTTAGTTGCTGTTGATAGCAAAGTTGTGGGAAACTGGTAGAAGACAAGTGCATGCCTGAACTTCTGCTTTAGTCTGCAGTAACTTTGGCTGCTGTAAAACTGAAGTTTCTTGCAAACTCTCTCTATCCAGAAATAATCCATAACAAGTAAACTTGGCACCTACATAGTATTTTTAATCATATAAGCATGTTACAAAAATTAACAAATAAATTACACAGGTAAAAATATGACTCTAGAAAGCTAAAGATTTTTTTTAAACTTCATCAGTTCAAATAAACTGGGGACAGACAACTACAATTAGCTGAAAACATGATCATGGAATATTCCTATGTAGTTTGAACCGAGATTTCTAAGTTTTAACAAGTAGAGTTTCTTCAACAGTCATTTCAAAATAAATAAGAAGTGTCAGTAACTTATCAGATGTGTGTATGTTAAAGTAGTTGAAGATGTTTTCCCCCCTCATATAGGTTACATTTGATGTCCCCCAACCTTCCTCCCAACAATCTTAATATTATTAGTTTGCTTAGAAATCCTATTTTCAGAGATAATAAAAAGGTAAATTTTAACACGATCCCTATAATATCACAGATTGTGAATTATTCTGACATCTCCTTTTGGAGAAAGGGAAAAAAGATGATCAGATGTTACTTCTCCAAACACTGAAAATTAATAGAAATAGCTTCACAGTTTCCAGTGCTTTCCCAGTGTCTAGTCAGGCCAGAGTTCCCATTAGCAGTCCAGGGAAATTTTCTAACTTGACTGTGTATTTTTGCTTTCATCACTGTGATGAAGTCAGTTACCAAGACTCTCTCACCTTATCCTAACAATGTGCTGTTTCTTTACTTCTCAATTGTCATCATGTTAGTTACATTGCCTGAGGAAATCAAGGGAATGAAATATAATGGATCCAGAGACCTATAAAGTAAAGTAATCAAGAAGGGATTTCTGGACAACCCCATTTAAAATAAGAACCCTTGCAATAAAAGTACATAAATGTCTCACTCTGTGTTATGCAATAATACCTGCAAGTCCAATTTCTGGTAGTTCATATCTCTGAATTACAACCCTGAACAAAGAAGTAAATGAAGATCTTCAAGTATCCAAATGAGTTTCCCCCAAGTCTCCTACCAAACCCTGTGTTCAAGCAGTATTGTCTCTATGGCTCTTATTTATTTGATTTTCCAATCCAAAGCATATTAGAAAATATCTTTAGCATGGAGGATTTAGAGGAGATGGGTCTGAAAAACTGGGACGGTGACGCTAGTCAGCTATGGCAGTGGATAGTGGGCTGTAGCTCAGTCTGTGGCCGTTAGGCTGAGCCAAGGGACGAGGCCAATTCTCACCACAAGTAAGAAAAGTGTATTACTGAAAAACAGGAACAATGAATATTCACAAGGATGACCCTGTATCATGGAAAAAAAACTATATCAACATCCTGTGTTTAAGAAAATAAGGACATGTAAAAGTTTTCTATGGAAAACATGTTTAGAATATATTTTATTGCTTAAAGAGGCAAGTTTATATCATTAAAAAACATTTTAAAATATATGGAATATTTTATTCCTCAATAGAGCTTGCTTTTTTTTATCCTTTTTCAATTTGAAAAAAATATAGGGATTGTTTTGTAGTAGTGACTCTAAAAACCTGTCTAGCCAAAACTACTCAGTATGAACACCTTAGGAGGAAGAATGTTTATTCTTGAATATTTTAAGTCCAGGTCTCTTAAAATAAAGATGTTCTTTTTCATTGATCTTCATTATATAATGTATGTTGTCATCTGGAGTAAGGCACGGTTGCTCATATTTAGCTGGTTTACTTTGTAATGCGTCATTATGAGTGACCAAAAACATGGTACAGGAAGTTGTTTGTGTGTTTTTTCATTGGTTATGCAACTTCCAAGCAGAAAATGTTCTTGAGACCAGATGGTAAAGAACAGTCAATTGCAAGTTCTATTCTCCAGATGTATTGATGTTTCATGTCTTCCTAAAGCCAGTTCAAATACACTTGTAAATTCAAGTCTTAAAAAAAAAATAAAATAAAATAAAATAAATTCAAGTCTTAATTTTAGTAACTCTTTTGCTTCTGCTAGATCCTATTTCAAATGATAAAGAAATAGGCTCTAATATTTAACAACAGGATGTCTGAAGCACGCTGTACTATAGAGTAGTAATGCCATGGTCATATAATTCAGTCGGACAAAAGTTTATTACATGTGCTTTTGGACGTATCTGGTCACTGTGCTACAATGACAGCTATATGTTTACAGTACCAAACGTCTTTTCAACTTTATCCTTTCCAAGAGTGCACTTTGTTAAGACAATTTTAAAAAATAACATTTACCCAGTGTTTCTACTTGGCGTGTAGGTTTTTTTTTTTTTTTTTAATCTGCTCAGCAATTTGGAAGTTTGCTTGGAACACAGATGAGTTAAGATAAAAAGCTGTTTTTTTTTAAATGCCTCTAGTAAGTAAAAATGAAGATACTATATCTGAATGAATGTGAAAAGTTGTCCCTTTGTATATTTTTAAAGCTTCCTAAACTATCCCCAGTTCTCAGCCAAATGCAGCCTACCCAGATTGTCTTTAGGAAAGTAGCAATTCACAGAGCTTTGCAGTTAGCCATGTATCAAACTGCACTCTCTTTAGTCCCTGCTTACAGCTCCACCATTTTAGAATATGGTGAGATATGCCAGAGCCCTACCATCTGTTTAATGGGCTAATTATGTTTACCACATGCCTACTTCACAGGAATACCATGAGTGAGGTTGCCAAACATCATACAAATATATATGTTTGTATATATTGATATATAAATATACACATAAATAAAATTGTATACATATATAAAAGCATCCAGCATTTCTGAGTTTCATTTCATCTTCTACTCTCAAGATATATCACGGTCCATTCCTTAAACCCAGCCAGGTGTTGTCAGAGTTTGAAAGGCTGTCAATGATAGGACCGTCAGACTGAGAGGGATCCTCTGAGAGATTTGGAGGAAGTGAAACTCAGATTGTACACACATCCTAGGTCTTTGCCTATTTAGCTATGCCCCATGTACTCTCTACTAAACTTTAGACATTTTAGCTTCATATTTAATGCAATCAAACTTTATGATACTGTATGTTGCTATATTCAATGACTAAACTCTTTCTTTTGAGAAACAGAGGATCTCTTCTTTTTAACTGAAAAAAAAAGTCAGACTGTTTTAACACAATTCCTCCTGTACTTGGCTACAACTTTTCTCCTACATACCACAGCTTCTATATTGGGCTTGCTATCAAAGCTACAATTTTTTTTCCTCCTATGAGGACACTGCAACCCTTGACGGTCTTTTCTCTGGTATAATCTGAGTGCTTCCTAGATACCTGGTCTCAGTGACTCCAGTTATCACAAGGACGAATTTTCACTTGCTATCCATGAAAATTGTCACTGGGGCAAACTAAGTTGGGTCAGACTAAGTTGCTTCTTGAAAATGGGGCTGATGCTAGTTGTGTCCAGAGGGAATTCTGAGCAGTAAAGGGAGGCAAACAGGGCATTCTAGGTGAAGGGAATTAAACCAGCAAAGAATCAGGGCACAGATGGAAAAGAGCGAGTCATGGGTAACCAGAGTGCCTAGTCAGGATATGATATAAGCTCCGGGTATTGGGTTTTCTGTGTAGCTCCTTTGTTTATGTAAAGCTAGCTCGGCAGGCTCTGGGCCTTCTTGGCTTTGAGGATGCACTGACCTGAGAGCTATGGGGAAAAATAGCCACATCTGTACACCAGACTCTAAAGCCAATATGTAGCATTCTCTTTGGAAATGAAAAACAATAACATATGAAACTATCATTGATATAACATCTTATTTAGTCTTTTCTAAGATACCAGGGTATTTTTAAAACCTGTTTTCTTCCCCTCGGCATTAGGATGTTTTCTTATACTGCTTCAACTGAAGTAAATTATTCAAACAGAGCTGTTTTATTTGTTTGTTTTTGTTTTTGCAGTTTTATGCTTACCAGGGACTTCATAAACAAGTTGGAAGAGAAAAAATAGCCAGGACATAAATATAGAAATAACCCAATCACATAAGCTTGCGTGAGCATGGGTGAGGGCCTTGTGGGAAGCATGAAGAAAAATCTTTATTAGTACCAGAATGATCGTAATTATCTTAGGCATGAGTCTGATTTGAGAAGAGACATTGATATACAAAGAAAGGAGGGATTATTCCCCTATGATTTGTCCATGTGTACAAGGAAAAATAGCTTCAGTATTTACTCTTTGACTTCTTGAGTCCAGAGATCTAATACTCACTGCAAACCACATAGACACGGAGCAGAAGAAATCAAGTATTTATCACAACAAGAGGAAAGAGGAATTACTCTGTCATCTCTTCTTACTTTAGAATCATCAAATATGATTACTGGAAAGAACTTAAAAACCATCTAATCTAACATGCCCACATTATAGATGAGAAAAATAAGACTTGGGAAAAGTTTCATGACTTGCCCAAGGTCACACAACAGATTGCAAACGTAGCTGGGGACCCACATATTATAGATAGGTGTCCTTAATTTCTTCAATTTCTCCATAATCATTTTAGAGAATTCTTTGACTTATCCCACCAATGTTGCTTTGTATATCTTGATTATCAGCTGGCTTCTCAATTTTTTTGAAGTGAAGTTTACTTTATAATAATAGCCAGATTCTATAACCGATTCTAAAAATTAAAATGTGTTCTCCGACACATCCTGAGTGTTGTACAAATATAGAGAAGCTCACTAGATCAACATGTATGCCTCCTTTTATAATAGGAATGCTATAATACCTATAAATGTGGCATGATCATATTAGATTCTTGAAGTTTCTAGAGTTTCAGATATTTGTTGAAGCATATACATAGGTGAGAGCAGATTTACTCATTGACCTGCTCTGAGTCCCTGAGTTCCTCAACTGCTGTGCATTTGTAAGTCAGTTATTCCCACTGCCATCCATATCACCACTTCCACCTATTACCAATATGGCCGATTACTACAGACTGATTGTTTATTACATTCAAAAACAGCTGTACTTGGTGTTTTACTGATATTTTGTTCAGTGTTAGGAGAGGAAAAACATGGTGAGAATCTGGCATAGCCCAGCTCCCTTCTTTTGAAGAAAAAGTGCATCACTGACAATAGACATTCAATAAGTAGTTATTTAAAAGGGTCAAAAAAAGCATCCACCATTTCTCTACTTCAAAAAAGAATCTATGGATCATTTGAAAATATTAACTACAAGCTTATGATGCAATGTTGTGTGGTTTGTTGTGCCACATATGGTTATGATGATCTACATCTCAGCCACAATCCAGAAATACTCTCGTTGTTACGATGCAAAATAACATAATCATCCACTTTTACATTTTAAATGTGTCAGGCCTACCAAGTCCTTGCTTAGGTGCCAGACACACTATGTGAAGGAACTGTCTGACATAGTACCTTGAAATTTCAGGTAAGTATAATCATCTCACAGATGCATAGAATAAGCCTGTTTTTTGGGGCAAAGAGAAGATTCAAACCTTCTGCTCTTCCAGAAGTCAGAACCATTCAGCAGTATATTCACAGTAGCTAGGAGGAAAAGCCTTTGAGAAGAAAACTGTGATGTCTCATGGCTGTTTTTATTAAAACATTTAGTCTACCAGGTTTCCAAGTCTAAGAACAATTTAATTCACAAAGCACGTGAAATAAGCAGGAGAGTCTAGTCCCAACAGCCATGTTCTCTGTGATCCTTATTGTGAGTTAGGGTGATTTAGTCATCAAGATCCCTGCTGTTATGTGTTTGGATATTTGTGAGGAAAACCTAGAATTCATTCCCTTTAGAAGCCATGTCCATATGGCATGCAGCAAAGACCATTAGAGAACAGTAGTAGGAGTTTTGTTATCAAATCCATCCAGATTTGCAGATAAGAATAATGGGAAATTAGCATTTTTCCTTCCTCTTCCTCTCTCTTTTCTTTTTTAGTCTTTTTCTTTCTCCTGTTTGCATCTTCAATTCAATACTCCTTTCTTTATGGATTTGGAAAGTACTCCAAAAGCAAATAAGCCAAGCAAATTCTGTTTGGGGGAAGCACAGCCATTCTGACATATAACTATCTCATCACGCCTTTTTATATCCCTAAACAACTGAAGAGCATGTAGAATAGCCAGTGCTGGTCCTCAGAGTGGGTGTGCCACAAGACATTCTCTGGTTTGAACTAGTCTGGTCTGCTGTTTCATGAACAAAAAAACAGAAAAGAAAGTTTTTCTTCTCTGGTTCTAGACCAAATCAGTGGCAAGATGTAATTGCCATCTGTAATTTTCTGTGAAGTCCCTCCCCAGCCCAATTTACATGATATGTACAGCTACTTCACTATGAGAATGCACACTCAAAAAATACAGCCTTTAAGTGATTTTTCCTCAGATGGGCAAGGTGAAGCAGTGAGGAAATGGGCATGTATATGTTATACATTTATATATTTTTTCCCCATAAACTTTTAAAATACCATCCAGGGTTTATAGTTTTTCTCAACCACATTGGTAAAGAAAAACCTACCTTTGTGATTTTTCAGAAGTCATTTTTCAGCCTCTCCTATTATTTTTTTATTTCGGTAATCACCGTAACAGGTAGCTGAGTGAGGATCCGGTATGAAAAGACCTCATCATGTACTACAAGCCAGAGAGTGTACTCATGGGAAAAAAATGTAAGTCCTCAGATGCAAAGTCATCTCCGTCAAAGAAAGTAGCTTGGGCAACAGTGCCTGACGTTAGACAGTCTGCATGGTGCAACACTGCAGCCGTGTTTTCAGTTGCTTTTCACTCTCTGGAATTTTATGCAATGATTGTAGCCAAGAACCTTTGGAATATCACTCTCTGGTTAAACAAAAAAGAGAGGGAAAAAAAATCCTTTGAAAATTGAAGCTAGTTGTTCCAAGCTAGCAGACAATCTGGTGAAATTTTCATCCCACTCTGTTTTGGGGGTTTGGGGTTTTTTTGCAGTGTAAGAGTGTTAGAGAAGGTGTCTATCTGGTGTGGTTTGGAATACTTTGTAGTTTCAAATACTTTAAAGAAGAATTCTTGTTTTCTACCATTTATTAAACTAGCTCAGTTAAATATATTGGTTATCAGATCCCATGATGCATGATTATTCAATATATTATAAAATTCAAAAAATTCAATTATGCTGTCCCCCTTCTCCCTGTCTCCTCTCTGTCTGTCTCATTCTGCTGTGAAGCATTGGGAGAGGAAAAAGAGAGAGAGAAGGAGAGAGAGGGAAAGAGAGAGAGAGAGAGAGAGAGAGTGTGTGTGTGTGTGTGTGTGTGTGTGTGTGTGTGTGTGTGTGTCTGGGAGGTAGACAGATTCCCTACCTGGAAATGGCTTGCTATTATTAGACGTTCAGTTACCAGGGGTTATGTAAGACAATTGAAGCTCTGTTTTTTAACAGAGACATGATTCATGCTGCTTGTAGTAACAGTAACCACCTCCAAACGAGACAGAAACCAGACACAGACAAAGGCTGGAGAAATCAATGCCGACTCGGTACAGCCATTCTCCTGATACCCTCTGCCTTTCAATCAGAGCACTTAGGTTATCAGGAGAGGGGGCTCCTGCTAATTCTGGATCTTCTTTGTCTCTTGGGGCTGCCAGGTGAAATCATGTGGGCTGGAGCTGTATACAGGAGAAAACGCATCCTCAGGAGCAGTGAAGTCTGACCTCCATCCCTAGGGTCCCCCAGTGTTTCAGACATACCTGGAGGGACAGTGATTGTTACCTGTGCTGTGGCTCAGAATTCTCTGTGGCTTCTACTCAGAAAGGCTGGAACTTGAGCGTTTGGCTCACCCACTCAAGTAACTTTCCTCAAGTGATACTCTGCAGCATGCTGGGAGAGGAGAGGATGGAGTGGGATTTGAGCTGCTGCCAGTGCTTTATTATAGCTTCTCCTAAGACCTGAATGGAAGTGGACTGGCTGTCAGTTCCCACACACATTCGGGACCCTTTCCTAAGTCTTCCAGACGACATTGATTCAACACTCCACACTATACAAAGCACTTCCACATGGATCAGCTTATTTTAGCCTCACAACTTTATAAGATAGGCAAAGCATACATTATTGTCAATACCATTTCACAAGAGAGAGATGTTACAGCTTACAAGTATTATGCCATTCACTGATTCCTTGCTCATGACTTTATAAGTGAGAACAATAAGACTCACAAAAGTTAGTGACTTGACCATGGTCATATGGCTAGTGCTTACCAGACCCAGGAAGACAAGGCTGATCTGATTCTCCATCTAGTGCTCTGCCCCAGATTTGCTACAAAGCTTGTTGGAAACCATGGCATTTTCTGGGGGGAAAAAGCATTTTCTGCTGAAAACCTTGGTTTTAGATTAAGTTCTACTACTCATTAGCTAGCCAGCTTAAACTTCCCTTTTCCTTCCTCTTCACCCCATCCACCTCAATCTTCTCATCTATGCAACTCAAGATAGGGAGAACTCATTTTTAGAGACTGTTCGTCAAAGTACCACTTAATCTTTAATGTGTCTAAGTCGATAAAAAGCACTGCCAATGGTATCTCCCTGCCCACACCAAGAGTGAAATCCAGCAAGAGAGCTCAGACTTCACCCAGAACATAAAACTATGTATTTTTACTATGAAAAGAAGAAACTCATATACTTTATTGCAGAAACTGCCCATGGCTCTCAGAAAACAGCAGTCTTGCCCCAGCAGCCTGTTACACACCCAATAGGCAGGCCACCCTTCATTTTCACTCTGAAATGTGTAAATTGCCCAGAAAGACAATTCTTAAGTATTGACATGACAAGAAAACATCTAGGCCATTTAGCTTTACCCACCTAATAATCTCCTGCAATAAAAATTCCAATTTAAAAAATACTTATTATTGATTACTGCTAATAATCAACACTCTGATACACTGTTATGAATTTTAACTAAAGACTGACAGAATTTTCTATTTATGAAATTTTACCATTATCCTTCTATTTCTTGTTACATAATACAATCTATACCTATTTTAAGGTAAATATAAGTAAACATTCTCATTTATAAAGTAGAGTTTATTAAATTTTTTGTTTGTATACTGTTTTATAGTCAGGAAGGTAGCAAAATACTCCACAGATTATACTCTATAAAATGCATTTTCCCTTCTGCTAAAACATGAAACTTATTTGTTCCTGCAGGTTTAAGGAAGAAATGTATACTTTTTTCTCTCACATAATGAAACTCCCTGACTAAACATCAAGAGACCAAGTTTCTAGTCCTAGGCCCACTAAAAATTCACTATTATGGAACTTGCTAAGGCCCAACTTCAGATTAACATCTAATCTGGAAAACTCAGAGCCCCTTAACATCTAGTTATTATATAGCCTGAGACAACCTGCTCTGTGCTGTTGTGTGTTGTGTCAATAAAAGAGCTTTATGGGAAAGATGGAATTCATTGTTTGGGGTTTTATGTTGTGCCAGTCGTTGCCAGGCTGCCTGAATTCACCAATGTAACGTGTCTCCAGACTGATTCAAAGACATGAAATTTGGAATGTGACTAGAAGGCAGTAGCAGATTCTGTAAATAGTTGCTACATATTCTATATACCAGGCACAATAGTACACAGTGGATCCTCAGACAAGACTTACCCTGACCTCCTTATGTAGGAAAATAGCCTTTTCCTTTTCATCAAGTTACCATGATTTAATGATTATGAATGGTAATTTTATCATTGGTATGTTCCAGTGATTCCTTTCATGGATCACTTGATGTTCCTAGATTATTTTAACCTTATCCCCATTTGGTGTCGACTAATGCAAATTCTTACTTTCACCTAAGAACAGAGCTGCCTTTCTCTTCTATATCTAGCCTTTATCCAGATTCTTAGACACAAATGGTATCATTTGCAGGGCAATGAAAGTAGTGATGGGTGACATTTCTTCCTAATATTGTGAAGGAACCTTCCACCTGGACTGTTAACATCTTAAACTATCCCGATAGCTACAGAAATTGGGTTTTAAACCATCATGCCTTAATGGTGTCCATTTCTGTTTGTGTTAACCAATAACATGGTTATAACATCCTTCTGTACTCAAAAGGGTACACTATATGCTGGGGTCTCTGTAGTGTATAAAACAAGGCTCCTGCCCAAGAGGAGTTACACTCTCACTAATAATATAGCAAACAGGCATTAAACCATAACCATTTATTGAAGTACTAAAAAAGTGGCAGAAAACACTATAGGCTGAGGGAGTCTTCACAAGGAAAAAATTCATAAGGGATACATTTTTATATACAGACCTTGAAAGACAAGAAAGTTCTACATAATTTTTTAAAAGTTGATAAAGGTATTCCAAGCAGCCAAACTGGTATATACAGTAGCTCAGAGATACAAATGTGCTTAGTCTTTCTGACACCCTATAAGTTAACTCGTTTAGACCATGTGGAGTATCGATGGAAAGGAAATCTTAGAGGACCATTTAATAGGGATTGGTGAATTTCTGAGCCCAGGCTTAAGAGTTTGGAACCAGGGGAAATCCCTTAAATCATCTTTTCCCTAAGCATATTCTAAGGTTAATAAGTGTTCCATTTAAAACAGGGATGGGGGAGTCTGTAATCCAATAAGACTGGACAAAGATCAGGCCTTCAGCACCTTTAATATCCTATGTACACTGTGAGTTTAAGAATAGAATATATAGCATGCAGTGTTTCCTAAACTTATTTGCCCAAGGAACTTTTCTTCAGATGCATCTTAAAGTTCCAGTTTGAAACACACTTTAAGATATACCATATGAAAAGATTTTTGAAGGGCAGGAGTTGAACACAGAACAAAAACAACAACAACTATGTTGTGATGATTAATCTGGTACTATTAGACATGGATATGCTCTCAGTTACAGAGAAAGTATCCCTGATGAACCCAAAGGAAACGATAAAGAGGAGTATAACCTTCAAGATACAAAGGGAACATGAGAAAAGATACATCCTGAGGAAATAAAATAATGGAAATTCAAATGTTAGAGGAGATGAGTGCTAATAAGCTTACCACACTGCATGGTGTCAATCCTCTTATTAAAGCAGGATGCCGGCTCATCAACTGAAAAAGAGAATGGAGAATGAGACTTCATAAAAGTAGAACAAACTAAGAAAAACTGCCATAGACTGTACCTGGAAACAGTGGGCAGAAGCATTAGGTCCTGATAGCGGGCATGTGTAGGCTTTTGTCGCAAGAGTGAGAGCAAATGGAAAATGGTGATATGGATTCATGGTTGATGAATGTAAAAGGAGGCCCTGCACATAGAAGGTTAGAGAAGAAAGGAAATCTGCAGGGTTACTGAGGACAGTGTTGAAATGGTTGATCATAGGGTGAGATCAGACTGGACAGATACGTCTGGTAAGGCCAGCTGGGGCCTACTAATGAACCAGCTGAAAACAGTAGGTTCCTTGGGCTTCTGGGAAAGTGAGTTCACTAGCTGGGTGTGGAACATTTGACATCACATCTGAGGCCTCAAAAGAATAATTTAGAATGAGTATAAAGAGCTAAGAAAAGGGGTAGTAATGTCTGTTGAAAAGAAGTGGTAATGGGTTTTGGGATTACAGTATTAATCAATATAGGGAGGGAAAACAAGAATCAAGTGTAGAAGGTTTTGAGAAATTCAAAAAACATTCAAGAAGGCATGAAAGAGCCATGAAGAAGAATCTAACATAAGCCAATGGTGAGGACCACAAATGAAGAGCAGTGGAGTGAAAGTAGATTAGTGGTTTAGTGACTGTGAGCTCTGTATAGGTTAAGCTATAGAGCACTGTGGTTAGAACCTGCCCCTTAACTCTGCTTTGCCACCCTCTGCCTTCACTGGCCAATAACTGACCTTTCCTATCAGTTTCAGCTTCCTCATCTATAAAATCGGAATATATTCCCCAACTTCAATGAATAATTGTAAAAAATAAAGTTATCTGTGAAAAGACACAATGCTTGCCACACAGTAAGCATTTAGTCAATAGTAGCCAAAGTTACTGTTGAAGTGACGGGAGCAGGAAAAGGGAAATGATGTTGACTTTGGGGACAGTGACAGAGCGTGCCATCTGGAGTAATGCACTGTGATCTTTCTCTGTACCTTTTTTCCATTTACCACAAACTATAATGGTTAGTCCAGAAAACACACTCACTGCAAGGGGCAAGGTATAGGAAACTCTGATAATACCAAATAAAATGCTGTGTCATAAATCATACTCATGTTAGAATTCTCATTACAGAGTTCAAAAGGATCTTATCGACATGACCTGTGGCAGGCTTTCTGGACAAGAAAGTTCAAGTACGCAGTGGCATAATAGAGGGGTTCCCATAGCCAGGCCAGGTTCATTAAAACCAGAAAAATCAGTTGGATGCAGTGGCTCACACTTGTAATCCCAGCACATTGAGAGGCCAAGGCAGGAGGATCACGTGAGGTCGGGAGTTCAAGACCAGCCTGACAAACATGGAGAAACCCGGTCTCTATTAAAAATACAGAATTAGCTGGGTGTGGTGGTGCATGGCTGTAATCCCAGCTACTCGGGAAGCTGAGGCAGGAGAATCACTTGAACCCGGGAGGTAGAGGTTGTGGTGAGCTGAGGTGGTGCCATTGCAGTCTAGCTTGGGCAATAAGAGCAAAACTCTGTCAAAAAAAAACAGGAAATCATTATTGTGTGTGTGTGTGTGTGTGTGTGTGTGTGTGTGTGTGTATGTGTGTGTATATGTATACTCTGATCCAAAAGGTCTCTTATTTTAAACAAGAATCAACTGTATCTGATAATGCTAAGGCTCATGGCATGGGATGTGCAACTTATATTAACAGAGTTTATGAACTGTCAAAGAGGAATCAAGAGGTCTCTATGGAGAAAATCAACATAGATTTAATGTGACAAACAGTGGGATTATGATTCCACCTTGTGTTGGCAGGGCCATCCCAGGGGTCTTCAAGCCATCAGAGGTATTTATTCTTGACATGGGTATTAACTAGTGGTTAACTAAGGAAATAAAACCTAAAAAGTAAAATAGTTCTTACAGCATCAGTAAGCTGAAGATGGGGTTCATGATTAGTTTATCTTGCCATGATGTCTTTGGTGTCTTACTCATTAAATGGTTTTCTTACCAGTTTCCAGAGAGGTGAGATTAGTGATGTAGACTTGGGAATTTGTTTCAGGTAATTAGTTAAAAAGTTGAAAGTCAAATAGACTTCCTTAGCAGGTTTAATGGTTTAACAGGTTGATGAGCTACTTAATTCCCACATCTTTCTTCTCAGGGGACTATTCGAGTTTTAAGGGACCTTAAAAATCATAAAACCAACCTCCTCTTATAGTTAGAAAAGCTGAGCCACCTAGAGGTTAAATGTCTCCTCTGAGGTCATCAGCTAGTCCTGATTTTACTTTCTCTTTTCTTAGGTTACACTTTATAACCCTTCCTCTTTTCTCTAATGTTGTATTCCCCACAATGACCTCTCTGCTAATTATTTTGTAGATTTATCCTTTGTTATGAAATTTCCTGTGCCTCAAATTATGATAGTAGGTCTTTGCCAATTAGTAACCCATCCCCACTAACTCACAACTACATTTGGGGCAAAGAAACGAGGGAAGTGGAACAATTTTAAATGTATTATGATCTTTGAGATAGCTTTATCATCATCTGGGAATTGCTGTTAGACAATTAAGGTTAGTAAAGCTCATTGGATTTCTCAGAGGAAAGGTGTTATTTGAATTACTAGCAGATAATTATTGTTAAAAATAACAACAATGTAAAATATAGGAACTTTACATGTTAGAGACATTATCATTTTGAATTTCCAGAGAGAGGGGAAAACCCTTGGGGATCTAGAAACAATTTTTTTTGACAATGTGGTCTATGCTAAAAAACTCCTTGAATTCTGTGTAATGCCTGATGACCTAACAAACTGGCCCGGAATCAGAAGCCAGTCAGCTGGCTGTGTGAGCTGTTACCCAAGTTATTTGGATTGAACTGTTCCTTCTAAAACAATGCTAGTAGAAAAGGAGAGTGTCAGACATAAGGCCTCTGGTCCCAGACCAGTAGCATCAGCATCACCTGGGAGCTTGTCAGAAATGAAGGATCACAAGCTCCACCCCAGATATGCTGAATCAGAAGTCCTGGGTGATTCGTTTGTTCATTAGAGTTTGAGAAGACTGATATAAAACATTCTCATCTTCAATTAGAAAGGAGGGAGAAAGGGACTATACTTACCGATAGTTTCTGAAATGGTTCCTTCTCCTGAAGTCTGTGCTCTCAGATCTTTTCAGTGGCTCTGAACCATCATGGAAATAAGCATCTTCCTTATGCTGTGATTACAGTGGGAACTAGAAATGCGTCCAGTGTCCATGCTGTGTTGGAACAGTTGTTGTATAGTAAAAAGAACTCAGATTTAGAGTCAGAGAGGTCTGGGTTTGGATTCTGGCTTCACTATCCAGTAGCTTTCTAAACTTGGACCTGTGACATGAGCTCATTAAGTCTAACTTTTCCTTATCTGTAAAATGGGTATACTAAAACATACAGCATGGCATTGCTATGAGGGTTAAATGAGAACATATTCACAAATAAAAATGCCTGGTGCACTCCCTGATAAAATTTAGACATCCAAGAAATGCTTCCTGTTATTGTTACTATTCACTTTCTTGTAAACTTTAGTCATGAACTCCTCCTCTATAATTTTTAAATGATTTGATGTGATTTCTTAGGAATGGGATAGGCCATACTCAAAGTAGACATCTGCAGAAAGTTCCTTACAGTGATATGTGGCAGTGTATTTCATAACAGCTCTGGTCTCTAAGGGCGTCCAAGACAGATCTGCAGAAACGTCAACAATGAAACGGGCTGAAGAGAAGTGACCTACTCTTTGTTAGCCTCTGACACCATCAAGATGCTTGCCAGCTGGGTTCCAAGAGCAGATTCTTTATTACAGTGATGATGTAAGAGGCAGATAAAACAGCTGGATTTTCAGGTTCTAGGGAAAATTTGTGGCATCAAGAGCCCCTCAAAATTATCTGGCTTAAAAACTGAGTACATTGGATATTAAAGTCATTAAAAGAGAATAAATGTGAAACCCCATGAAGTCATTCTCACTGAGTCTTTTTTAGAGTGTAACCACCCTTTAAGCAATAAAACATGACACACCATGCAGTGGTTCTGATTAATAGATGTTCAGGTGTCTACTAAGGCAAAAGGGGAAAGAAGATGGAGCTAGGTGACAATTTGCCAAAAAATGAAAGTAAGATTATAGCAGCAGGATGTGGGGCTGAGAAAGAAGGGTTTAATTAAAAGACAGACATATTATGGTTGTATTAATTATAAAATACACAATTTAAATCAAATGTTAGATATATTTAAAATGTACATTTATGTAATTACACAAAGGATTTGTAAGTTCGCCAGATAATTTTGCACTGCAATGTACTATTGATGAGTGATTTTCTTTATCATTTTAATGTAGTTGCCAGCGGGGAAAAAAGAGAAGGAAGTTCTGTCTGGTGAAGTGTTGATATGTCCAGCCTTATGATGGGTTGGAAAGAACAGTGAAGAGCTCTTGAGCCCAATTTGCTGTTTATGTGGCTGCTGGGGTGATGCTACTTAATGGATGTCTCAATGCATAGCATGGGTCCACCATACTGGCCAAAAAGAGTTTGATTAATACTACCAAGGTTTTCCTCTGGTGAGTAACAGTGAGTCAGGCGCTCACCTGGGAGATGCAGATGAAGTCTTGCCGTACTGGAGCTAACATTTAAGAGCTGAGCTTTTCTGGCCAAGTAATAACTACTGAGATTCCCTGGATAAGTCTGTTTTCCTCTCCTAGGTAAACACTCTTATCCCCACAGCATGTTTTGTTGGGCTTTTCATCTTTGGGTGAGAGAAAATGATCCTTTTTGAGGATAAGGATAAAGAGGACAAACAACTAATTCTACTACAAGAGAAGGACAAGGCACGAAAATTTGAACAGACTCAGAGGCAATTGTCTATGCATTTCTACACGTAAATTAGTAATATAAGGAAAGAAAAACAAGTAAACATTTAAACAAACCTAGAGGATGAGTACTGGGCTAAGCTCGGTGGAAAAAGAAGTATTAATGTGGCATAATAGCAGATTACCAATAGTCTGTTCCTATAAAGTAATGAATGTAACCATAGAATTACTGCATGTTTTCACCAAGACCGCCAACTGAACACACAGCTTTTCCAAAGCATGAGAAATTCCTTTACTCTTATTTTCAGCCTAAGTTTATCACGCCAGTGGTATTTTTAAATTTTTATTTATTTTTAATTTTTGTGGATTCATAGTAGGTGTATATATTTCTGGGGTACATGAGATGTTTTGATATAGGCACACCATGTGAAATAATTACATCATGGAGAATGTGGTATCCATCCTCTTAAACATTTATCTTTTGTGTTACAAACAATCCAATTGCCCTCTTTTAGTTATTTTTAAATGTATGATTATTATTCCTCTAGTCACCCTGTTATGCTATCAGATAGTAGGTCATATTCATTCTTTATGTGTTTTGTGCCCATTAACCATCCCTACCTTTTCCCCAGTGGTGTTTGACAGTATTGTCATAATTATTTCTGCTGGTAACATTAGAAAAGTTTGCTTCCTTGTTTTTTAAATCCACCCTCATTTTTAGACATTATTTAACTATAAAAGATATTTATTAGTTTGGTTTGTTGAAGCAAATAAATAAAGCAAATTGTTATTTTTTGGAACACAATATATTTTTGCAGGCTATGCACCCCAACCCGCTCTGTCTGGTCTTGTCATTGTTGATGATCTGTTGGGCCTATTGGTGCCAAGTAAGCACTGATAAACATTAGTCTATGGCCTTTTATGTCTGTTATCCTTGCCCAGCCACTAACAAGGATGTGACCTTGAGCAAGTTAGTTCCCTTAATCTCTTCATCTGAAAAATGAAGGGGTTGAAGTAGATGAGCTTTGAGGTCTTTTCAATTTAGTCCCAGTTTCTATGACTCTAGCAAGAGTCTTTGTTCCCTTTAAATTCAGTTCAGCATATTATCAGCCTTGTGCAAACCTAAGTGCAAGAAAGCATTGCCCACTCACTATAGGGTACTCAGAGTAAAAATTGTCTCAGCTTTCAAAGAGCTTATGAAGGGGAAAGACAAATCACACAAAGAACCATTAGAATTGGTAGAATATGCAAAGGGAGTGGTACAAAACGTGCTCATAGTATTTAAGAAGGGCATTCTCCTTTGTGAAATGCTTCATAAATGAGGTGGCACTTGGATGGCCCTTGAAGAAGCTACATGTAGACATTGAAAGAAGGGAAGAAATACCATGAACATGGTGGGAAAGAGTAGGACTTTGCTGGAGTGTAGAATGGAGTGTAGAGATAAGAGTGAGAAACTAGATTGGGCTACATTGTAGCAGCTTTGAATATGAAACTGAGAAGTTTGAATTTAATCCAGTAAGCAAAGAGAACTGTAAGAAAAGAAGTGATATGTTTTGAAGAGCACTTTAGAAAAATTAATGTAATGTTTGTGTGAAGGATGGACAAGAGGTAAAGAAAAACTAGAAAAAGTGAAGCCCGTCAGGAGCCTTTCATGGATGTCCTCACAGTAGGTCGCAAAGGGAGAAATAGAGGTTGGTGTAGAAAACAGGTATTGATTCAGGAATCACAGAGTAAAAACCACAGGATTTGGCAGCTAATTGGATAGAGGAAGAAAAAAACAGAAGAATTAAAGATTACTTCCCAATTATAGGCCCACGTAACTGGATGAAGAGAATACCAATGGCAGGAAATGGGACATCTAGAGAAGGAACAGATTTTAAGGGAAAGTCAGTGAATTCAGTTCTAAACTTTTTGAATTAGAAAACCCTGTGTGGTATTTGATGGAGATATGAGCTTCTCAAAGTTAGAGGCCCTGCCTTATTCATCCAGGTGCCTAGTAGATGCTATATAAATACTGAATGAATGGACCAAGGAATGAATGAACCAATAACCAGCTGTTACTTAGAATGTGGGTGTGCAGCTCTGCAGGAAAGCTAGAATTAAAGATAGCAATGTGAATGCTCTCTGTGGAGAAGAGATTGTTAAAGTCAGGGAGGGCTAGGGTAGACAAAGCCTGAGGAGAGAATCTGGAGGAATGTCTACATTTAGAGAACAGAAGAAAGAAAATAAGCCAGTGAAGAAGACAGAATAGCAGACTGAGATGTAGGGGAAAAATCAGGGTAGTTCAGTGTCCCAGTGCAGAGTGAAGTGGATTTCAGGAATGAAGTGGGTCATGGTCATTGGAGCCTAATGTGGCCAAAGGGGTGAGGCCTGGAAAAAGACCACTGGGTTTGAGGTTCTAGAACAGGTAATAGTTCCATAGCCCCTCAAGCTGAACTCCTCAGGGTTAAAGGCTATGGGAGAAAATGGAGCCTTTGCAGTAGAGGACAGAGGGAGTGCTCAGAACATGCCCAGATCAATGGGTGTCACTAGAATAGGTAAGAACTAAGCAATAAAGAGAGAGAGAGACTAAAGTGGAATGAAGAATATCAGAAATGTGGTAAAAATACGCAATGGAACACTATTCAGCCTTTAAAAAGAAGGAAATCTTGTCATTTGCAGCAACATGGATGAATCTAGAGGTCATCCATGTTATATGGAAAAAATGTGCTTTTTTTGTACTGGAAAAGCCAGGCACAGAATGACAAATACCACATGATATCACTAATATAGGGAATCTAAAAAAGCTTAATTTATAGAAGCAAAGATTAGAACAGTGGCTGGCAGAGGCTGGGGAGACATCAGTCAAAGGACATAAAATCTCAGTTAGGACGAATAACTCCAGAGGTGTACTGTACATCCTCGTGACTATTGTTAATAAGAATGTAGTGTATATTGAAAATAACTGTAGGTTTTAAGTGTTCTCACCTTGAAAAAATGATAAATATGTGAGGTAATACATATTTTAATTAGTTTGATTTAGCCATTCCATGGTGTATACATGTATCAAAACACATTTTATGTTGTAAATATATACAATTTTTAATTGTGAATCAAAAATAAATAAACATAATAAATGATAAGAAGAGAAAAGGATATGAGAAGAATCAACTGTGGCAAGGTTGAAGGACACTCTTTCTACCTCCTTCCCCCACTTTCACCCACAACTCAGCTTCTAAGTCAGAACCAGAAAATCAGCTCCACCCGCACTGACAAGGTACTGCTGATGTCTCAGGCTGCACAGGCAGTTAGGTGAAAGCACTGAAAATGGAGCCTGGACAACATCCTCTCCATTCCTCCTTCCCTAACTCGCCATCCTCTGGTGTAAAGATGTAGAACCAACCAACCAACCTCTCATCCAAGTCCCAAAGTTCTTTACGATCAAAATAAATAATTGCCATCACCATCACCTGTTCATGTAATAACCTTATTTTTATTTTTTGTCTGATCTAGATACAGCCACTCTCTGTTCCCTGCCCCAATGAACATCTGCACTAGGCCCAAGCCTTGGAGTGATTTACCTGAAGAGTGATACCATTTATTCTGAAACTACTGTGAGTACATTATGTCTCTAATAAAACACTTCTTAGTTCACTTTGTCTAATTAAGCACGTACACACACACAAAATTATGAGAGCAGGCGAAATTTTAGATGGCTTCATTTCTTGATCATCAGGGTAACCACTCAGTCCTGAGGTGCCCAGAGTGGTTCTCAACTTCCCGGCTGCAGTGCCCGCCATGTGCAGCGTCATTCCCTCCTGGCCAGATGGCTGTGCCGAGCTAGATCTGAGCACACCTTGCAAGGACTGGTGCTGTTCTGCTTGGTCATCTGTGCCTCTACCTACAGTGGTGGCAGCTCCTCCTGATCTGTTTGCTTCTCGTCATCCTTCTGTGCCACTCTGTTGAATCTCATGGTAGCTTGTCATTTCATGCCACCCTGGTCAAATCTGTGAGCCAGCTTTGCTTGCTTTTATTTACCTGTTGCCTGAGCTGCAACCATGCTCTTGTCTCCTTGCTGCTCTCCCCTTGGAGCTCTGGGATCCTTCTACCACATCTCTAAGCCACTGTATCCAGCTCAGCTCTGCTCTCTGAATGTATTGGTCTGTAGTTGGTTTAGTTCCTGCCATGAAAGGCATTTATGTAGGAGAAGCACAGCCCTTGCAAGGAAAGATACAGAAATAATTTGGGGTAGGAGATATGATACCTATGAAAAATACTGATGAAAGATTGATACCAAGTATTCATTAATCATTGCTAAAGTAACAGATGAATATATACGTTTTCCACCAGAAAAGCCAGACATTTGAATTATTTAGAAGTTCTTCATGCTAAATAACTTAATTATACATTTTAAAACAAAAACTCGTTATATTCATAAGTTTTCCTATATGTTATGAGGCAGGTAATGGGATGGTGTTTTTACAGACTTCTATGTTACTGGAAAATGCTAAACCTGGGAGACTAACATCCCTCTTAGGCTTCAGGTAGGATATTTACATTCATATTTTTATGTCTTTAGCAATTCTGGTGTAAATCGAACCCAAAGGGATGAAGCCAGAGTTTTGTTTTATTTTGTGTTGCTTTTTTACCTTTAATGCTTTCAGTCAACTGAATCATAACTGATGTTAGCTGATGTGTAGTTGATAGGCCTGCTCTTTCAGTAAGGGAATGTGTTCTGTAGTATGAAATGATTGAGGTATTGGGGACTAGAGACATGACAGAAGATCAAACGTAGTTTCTTCAGTCCACACCCACACAAGGAACTTACCTGTATATACCTTCATTCATCCTAAGTTCCAGTGCAAGAAGTACCTTAGAAATTCTCACATCTGGATAGTTTTTTGCGTTTTTCTTCATCACAGAGTAACTATGGTGATACAAGTAACATAGCCTTACTACAATGCAGGAATGTTTCAAAGTTTCTATATCCTTTAAGAGAGAAAAGAATCCTTATCACTTTTACCTCCTGTGCTGCAGAGAACCCAGATCCAGACCTAGAAATCAGGACCTGATGTTGCCTACAAATTACAGAGAAGTCCACAAGTTAGCATCTGTTTCTGTCATAGGAAGTGTTCCATCTGTGCAGGATGCCAGTGCCTGCTTTTACTTCTCATGGGCCCTAGAGAATGGACAGATTGGGTTATAATCTTTGCAGTCTCTGCTATTCAGAAACTTGGCTTTCTAAAGCATAAAAGAAAAATAATAATAAAACTGACAAAGACTTGCTAGGTGCAAAAATCAACAAGGAGAATGAAAATTAAAATGTGAACCATTTGCAGAAGTATATCTCTTCTGGTGGGTTGACAACGCTCTGGGCCTTGTCTCAAGACTTGGAAGTAGGTTGGGGAGGCACATATTAAATTTTAACACCTACCCACCCCCATTCCACCTGCACAATCATGCCCAGTGACCCTGCCTACTTAACCAGATTATTGTGATAATTAAATGAGATGGTATATATATAAAATGTCTGTCATGGCAGAGGTGAGTATATGTACTCAGTCATCTAAACTTTGCTGAGCATTTGCCATGTGCCAGACACTGTTCCAGGAACTAGGGACATGGCAGCAAGCAAAACAAAAATCCCTGCTGGACTGAACTTACATTCACTTATATTGCTCTATGAATGGCAATTCGACATAATAGATACATGGAAGTTAAGAGAGAAGTAGTTTTATTTTGCTCTGTCCTTCCTTCCAGAAGGTATAATTGAGAGTATAAGAGAAAAAGAACACATATGTTGAATAGTCTTACCACCCCATTCCACCCCCTAAAAAACCCCAGAACCTTTCTTTGCCCTGCTATGTGACCGAGAAGGCTGGCTTTCAGGACTACATTACCCAGACTCTCTTGTCCTTGGACTTCCCTTTGAATTTGGCCAAAAGGAAATATCAGCAGGAGATGTGAAAGTGGGAGAAGAGAGAGACCAGGGACTGTATTAGTTCAGCCCTCCTTCCCAACTCCAGTTCTGACTGGAGTCAGAAATCATCACCCTTTTACTTGCCCCTTCAGTTAAACAGTTTAAAGCTTTCCACTATTGCTAGTACCTGGTGGTCTCCACTATTGCTAGTATCTGGTGCTGTCTCCCTTGAGGTCCCTTAACCTCATCTGCACCTCCAAATATAGTTCTTTTATTAAACCTTCTTTAGCTAAAAACTTTGCATGTGCCATCTATTTTTGCCAGGATCCTGAATGATACAGTTAGGAGGAAATTTTACTGAAAAAACATTATAAATCAGCCCTGCCAAGGTTAAAAAAAATAAGATTGAGAAAATAAAATGTGTTTAATCACAAAAACATCCTAAATTGATGTGAGGACATCAGACCAAGTAGAGAAATGATAAATTGTAAGAAAATGCAATAAGCCAGAATGCCATAGGTTGGTCTCAATGAAAAGACCATAGCACTCAGCCTTGATGGGCTTCTGCAGGCCAAGTGCAGCCTGCTGAACCCTCAGCTTCAAGGAGCTCATGGTGTAGTATAGCCACAGCAGTGACAAACATATGAGCAGAAAGGCGATGTCAGGAAGTATACAGTGAGATCGAAGTGTTGAGGAAGAGACTGCTTGTCCTAACATTGTTTCTGCCTTTGCTGCAATAACAATCCATTTGCCCCTGCCCCAAATCTAGATACCTAAAGAGATTACTGAGATGATGGAAATGTCTTCTTAAGCTAACCTGATGAAAGTCACAGAACTAACAATCCCTATGAGAGGAACTACCGTTATGGAGCCCTTACCATGTACCAGCACAAGGCTAATCACTTTATGTGGCTAATCTCATTTGTTCCTCACAATAACTCTAAGTGGTAGGTATTATTATTCCCATTTTACAGATGAGGAAAATGAGGCTAAGAGATGCAGAGTAATCTACCTAAGGCATAGTAGTGGAGCTCAGTTGTGCTACCACTCTTGTTGGGGTGGTTTGTTACCACCTACCCTTTCTCCCCTGCTCAGATACTAAGGCTATTTAACGTATTATTGGAGAAGAGAGTAGGGAAATGGTTATGACTCCAGAAAGATTTGAGGAGGCATCACAGGTCTAAATTATCATGAGCCAATGACTGAATAATTATATATCAAAAGGAGGTTCCAACTAATTCTTTTCTATCTGATAAGTAATAGAGACATTACTTATCAGATAGGAAAAGACCAAGCTGATAAGTAAAAGGCACATTAACATGCAAGAGAGGGTGAGAGCCCAGTGAAAAGAGAAAATTGGGATAGGGTGAAAGAAGAGAGCACTCTCCTCTCAACACCCTGGAGACTGCTAAGAGCTCACACAGATAAAATATTTATTTTTCCATATGTTGCAGAAAGCATTGCCATCACTGTATGTGTGCAATATGTGCAAAAGAGTGTGAAATATATACATCAAATGCCGCCGATCTGGTTAATTTCCATGCATTTAACATGCTTAATACCCACCATATCATCAATATGTTTTAATGCATATTTCTTTCCACATACAATATGGTCTAGTTAGGAAAGAGCCAACATCCTCAACAGCCTTACTCACTGCTATGTTTCAGCCTAAAACTTCTTCCCAGGGCCAGCACAATGAGAGTTAAAAACCAGAAGGCTCTGCTGGGCTAACTCAGCCGCCAGTCTCCTTAGAACACCCTCCCAATTCCTGAAGCAGCCTTTTCTCATAACAGAAATGTTTGCAGTGAGAAGATGAAAATGTTTTTGTTCTCCTTGGACAATTGGGAGATGTTCAGTCAGAATGTCAGAACTGGCCGTTGAAAGGCGGGTGCCTGTGGCCACGCTTTTTTTTTTTTTTTTTTTTGAATGCAGAGCTCCGCCAGTGTGGCGGGAGGAAGTACACAATGATTGGTCTGTTTCTCTGTGGAAGTGTTCAGGGTACACCCAGTTTTGCTTTGCATATATTTACGAAACATCTGCCCTTTTCTTATTCTTAAGTCCTTCCCTCTCACCAGCCCTCTTTCCCCTTTTCCCTGGTTTCTTTCTTTGTTGTTGTTGGCTTGTCTAACTTTTTCATTGGAGCTTTCATTTTCCGGTTGAGGGGCGACTTCATCAGAGTGTATAATTTTAACAGAGAAAGAGGGGGAGGAAAGGAGGAGGAAGTGGGGGGAGAGAGAGAGAGACAGAGAGACAGAGAGAGAGAATAAGAATTGAAAAGAAGGAGACTGAGAGGCCAGAGAATTGAAAAGAAAGCGACTGAGAGGCCAGAGCCTGGCAAATCAACCTTTGGCATGGTGACCAGGAGGAAGGTTCTGGTCGGGAGTTTGCCTCTCTGAAATCTGCTGGAGTCAGCCAGTGTGCTGCTGCCCTCTAAAGGCTCCAGTGAATAGTGCATGGCCAAACAAGAGGCTTGAAAAGACTTGCCCTCAGATGTTCCATGTTTGTAATTCTTTTTATACAGTCCCAAATGTATTTTCAATCAATTATGACAGGCCTTATTCTTTCCCCCTTAATAAACTATGAACTGCAAAAATGGGGTCAATTCACAGCACCTGTGTATGTCTAGACATAAATGGGTGCTACCTTTTAGGGTTTCTCAGCTCCAGAAAAAGGGGTCAGAACTATTAGAGAGGGTGAGATAGGAAATAAATTGCTTCTGAGGGTGGTGAGCAGTTCTCTGATATCTTCACAGTTGGGAAACAGCCCAGTGGTATAAGAGTAAGTAAAGTGATATGAGACAAATGAGGGGGTAAGCCAAAAAGGTTGAGTTTTTAACATTTCTTGTTTACAGAGGTAGCTCCAATGCCTCTGTGCTATGAATATTCTCCCAAAGTGATCACTGAGGCAACAGGAGTGTGTGGTACAAGATGTCAGGTAGGAAACAAGAGCAAATCTAGGGAAGGAAACAAGGGCATTGATAGGAAGAACAATATAGATTTTTGCAGTGTTAAAAATGAGTAAAATTAGTGGTTTGGCTATGTCCTTATGTTTACAAGAAAGCTTCCCTAATTTTCTGAAACACACATCTGAAAGTATCCTAGACGCTGTCTATGAATACCAAAAATAAACATTTTTTCTACTAGTTGATATATGTCATTACTATTTCATCCCTATATTTAAATGAATCATGACGGCTAGCCTAGCCTTACTGAGCAAAACAGTCCTGCTCTTATTAAATGCCCTTCATAGACTTAAAGCAAAAGCAGCCAGTCAAGGTAGTTTTGCTACCTTGCTGCATAAAAAGTAGGAAACTTAATTAGGATTTAGACTATGACTATTCTTAAAATACACTTTAATGTCAGCTTCATTTCATTCCATCCACAATCAATTATTGAATGCCAACTTTGTCTAAGCTACACTGCCTAATAGTATAGATGAGGCAGTAAACTCTGGGAAGGAAGGAATCAGGCCTGTTTTATTATTTAGTCCATGTTGGCACATTATGGTTACATCATAAATATTTGTAAAATAAATATGTAAATGAATGAATGACAGGAGAGAAGGAAGAAGAAAAGAATAGATGAACACAAGGAATACAAAAATAACTAAAACATTTCCTTACCTTCAGAGAACTTACAGTCTCATAAGAGGAATATGCACATAAATAGCCATTATTGAAATACAATTTAATGAGTGAAATAAGATTAGGAAAAAAAAGACCTTAGGTATTTCAGAGAAAGTAAGGGAGAAATTCAGAAATTCAATGTGGGGAGTGAAGTCCTATCTGGTAGAGCAGAATCAAGACAGTTATAAGATGAAGATACTATTTAATAAGTATAAAGGATAATTATGATTGCAACAGGGCAGAGATTAAATATGGGATATTCAAAGCAAGAGAAAACTTGAGCAAAGCTGTGGAGCCAAGAATGTAGATTCCCAGGATGTTCTAGGGGATATTCAAGAAATTTGAGAGTTCAGTATGGCCAATATATAGGACACATGAGAAAAGTTAGAGGAGATATGGAGCTGACCTTGAGTGTCAGGCTAATGTAGTCATCTTAGATTTAGTGAATGCAAAGAAGCAGGACCCAAGGAGTGAAGGAGGATGGAGAGCCAGTTAGTAAACAATCAGCTCAATAAAAAGCGGTGATTGCAGTGAAACTGGAATGGAAACACAGATGTGAAAAAAAATATGAAGGAAGCAGAACTATAAAAACTTATTGATGAATTGGCTTCAAGGCAGAGGAAGGTGTATAGTGACCCTGAGTTTTCTAACCTGGTGGTAGGCAACAATGAGAGAGATATGGACTTTAGAGAAAGCATTAGTTTTAATAAACGAGTTGGGCTTTAGCAACTTTGATCTTGGCTACATCTTTAAACTGAAAACCAGAATACCAGCTTCTTGGGGGTCCATGTAGACACTCAAGATGTGGGGTTACTCTCATAGTCACCATTCAACAAACAATTGACAAGGTCTTATAATTTGTTGCTTCTCTTATATTGTCTTCCTCCATACTGAAAAAGATGTCTGAAAGCCTCCCCTCTGTTCTAATCTTTATCATGCCATCTCTGCCTCCTGCCCTCTGAAGAAACAGATTTTATTTCACAACCTGTTGGACTGAAAACACAGCATACTAATCATAACACCATATTCTGCGAGGGCAGATTTAACTACCCAGTACAACAAATTTAAATACAAAATATTCTGCATAACAAGTCCATTACCATGCTCATGGAAACAAGGGAAACATGGAAACAAATCTACTTACAACAAATTCTGTACCACACATAGTTTTCTACAAATAAAAGAAATGCTTTTTCTGGTCACTATCCACATCATGATAGAAAAAGACACAAATCCAAGGGAATTGGGGAAATGTTCAGAAACTATTACTAATAATCCAGTTTGGCTGGAGTCTAGGGTATGTGTAGTACAAGCCAAGTGTTTGTTAATTTCATATCAGTTGCATTGTCCTGGGGAGAGGAGACCTGAGCTGACTGATAGCTGCGCTGTTTTACTTCCTATTCTGACCCCGTATAACAATAGTAACAATTACTTTCTAATTCCCTTTACCCATCTCTTCCTCACATCTCAAACACACAATCACACCCTAAACTCCAGGACGATGCACTAAATCAAAAATCTTAGGCGTAGGGTGAGTAAAGAGTTGGAGTAGAAAAATCTCTGCATGACACCTTCCCTCTTTAGCTACTAGAATCTAAGCTCTTCTTTGACTTTTCACTTGCTACTCTCAGAAGCCTCCATCACTACCCCCTCATCTGTACTGCCTGCAAATTTAAATTGTGATTTGAAATTTTATTGATTTAAAATAAAATCTAAATAAGAGCAAGAAAGTTGAACGTTCCATAATGTATTCCGTGAGTAGAAATTTAAAGTTAGAAGGAACCTTTAAGGCCTTCTAATCCAAGCCCTTTATTTTACAGATGAGGAAACTGAAGCCCAGAGAGGTGAAGTGAGGTGCCCAAGGCCACACAGCAAGTTAGAGGCACAGCTAGTACCATAGCTCAAGTCTCCTGACTCCCAGTCCAGTGCTCCTCCCATTACTCCACGAGTCCTGTCTCTAAGCTTCCTGACAAATGCTAGAACGGTAAAACTTCCACTAGTATTTTTCCAGACCATGTTAAAACTCCTAAGGGGGGAAGAGGGATGCTTTCTTGGATAATGTCAGCCATACGTAGCTCAAGCTGTCTAAAGTTCTGGGACAGGGTCTTTTTATGCAGCCAACAAAGTCCAAATGTGGTGCTGTTTTCTTGGCCCATATGCTTTCATGTGTTCCCAGTTAGGCCATTACTGGAGGGAAAAAAAAAACAAGAATCAGCTTGTTTTAAAACAAGGGACATACTGGACTCCCTCCCATCCCCCTTCAGAAAAAAAAAAATCAAGTTATCTTTAACAGATTCTAAAAATGCCTTTTCCCAAATATGCAGTCAGTTCCTTCAAAGGGCCCTTTGTTTATTTTCAGGAAGAAACCCAAGACAGCTGAAAACCAGAAGGCATCTGAGGAGAATGAGATTACTCAGCCGGGTGGATCCAGCGCCAAGCCGGGCCTTCCCTGCCTGAACTTTGAAGCTGTTTTGTCTCCAGACCCAGCCCTCATCCACTCAACACATTCACTGACAAACTCTCACGCTCACACCGGGTCATCTGATTGTGAGTACACCACTAAGGTGATGGTGTCTTCGCAGTGCTTGGAATAATGCTTCTCCCCTGGGTTCTGGCTTTTTTACTTTCAGAGCAAGCCGTTTGCATTTGGTCTTCTAAAGCAGCCAAAAGTAATGTGCCACCATTTTCATTCAGCCAACATCTATATATTTTAAAAGCTAGAATATATTTAAAAGCCAGGTGACAAGCCATTTGACCTTAAAAGGCTGATTAACTACATAAACCACGTTCTTTTCCTAATGCTAACTCAGAAAAAGAAGTTTTGTTACCGGTGTCTATTTATTCTTGATCTCGATAACGGCACTTCCACGATTACTAAATTGAACAACCAAACATGGAACTCAGAAGGCCAGTTAGCCACGAGGAAACGTCCATTTTGAAATTACATAACACAAGTCAGATTTGCATTCGTTATTGGAGTCTCATGTAGCTTGGCTGAATTTCTGTCTTTCCAGTTTTTAATTTATTTTGAAGTGGTTAAAGGATAGCATAAATTTACAGAAGAAAAGAGAATGGCTTCCAAGAATTCAGAAGCCACCCAGACTTCACATAGCCAATGAGAATCCAGGTTAAAAATATTTTTTAATTAAAAAAACTGCCTAAGGGCTAAATTTGGAAATGGGCAGCTTAATGCGATCGTCGCTATTGAAATCACTTCTTTGCTGTTTATTTTTGCCATCTTCCCACTAATCTGGGAGTCACTTCTTCTAATTCTATTTTAAGCAAGTTGATAAATCACGTTTAGGAGATTTTTTTCTCTTTCTGAAATGTAACCCAATACTTCAGAGAAAAAGAAACATGTGTGTTGACAATAGAAAGGAATGAAATAACTTTGGAGTTGAATCCAAAAGAATACTCCTTTTAGTCTTAAGATACCCAACAACTCTTCTGAACTGATACCCATACACAATGTCTGGTAACATGCAAATAACTGGCATATTTTTTAAAATGAGTAACATAAGACCCGAAAGTTTTATTTCAAAAATAAAATTCTGTCCACAAAGACAAAAATTATTAGGAAATACGAGTCTAAATCTTTTATTGTTATTTTTGTGACAGAACAAATGTAAAATTCTGCAAAGACGGCAAGAGACAAATCGGTCCAGGAGATTCCATTTTCTACTCGCTTTGTCATGATAGTTTCTGAATAGAGGGAAATGACCTGGGGCAGGGTTGGGGTGAAGAGAGCTTGTACTACTTAAGGTTGGACTAAGACCATCTAGCTGTCACTAGAAAATGAAAAGGGAAGTAACATGAGCCAAATCTCTGTGGCCCATGAGATGAACAAAGTTGTGGCTTCTATAGAGAAACCAGGGGGCAGGAGCAGGGATTGTGTCCTGAGGACCATCCTAATAGTCACATCCTTGGACCTTCTTGCCTGGCAGTCTCCAGCATAATAGTAAAGACAGAACTGGAAAGTAGCGTGGCACAATGCCCACAGGCATGTGCACACCATCCCTTCCCACCAGGAAAACAGCCCGTTTGTGTGGTGAATGGGCTATTTTCTACATGCAAATCTTCATTACCTGGCTTTGTGCCACACCTTATGGGTGTGGATTACCTAGAATTGCCTTGGCCCAGAAATCTTCTGTTATGGCAAAAATAAATGTTTTGCTGAATGGAAAAAGCACTGGGCTTCATATTGTGCTTTATCATGAGCATCTTCTGGCCAGGCCCTAGCATTGGCAGGAAGTACGTTTAAGGAACAGTGTGAGTATGGTGTCACCATACATCTCCTTGGTGGCCCTGAGGAAGCCAGTGGATGTGAGCCCAGTTGGAAGAACAAACCAGGAGGGGAAACCTGATCTCCAGCTGTTTAGAAAGTCACTTTGATTTTTCCATTAAGATGTGTAAGTCTTCTGTGTTCCAACCTGTTGTTTAAATTGATTATACTTTTCTCCAAATATATTTGGATTGTAGTTTGTCCTGATTTGAGCCTACACTTAGAAGAAAATTGTTTTTAGGAAAGATTCACAGAAATCTGTCCATTTGGAGATTGCTTGAGAGAAGACAGGAAAAAGGTTTATTTTAAGCTGTTAAAATTTTTGGATGCTCTTCTTGCATTCAAGAGGATTTTTTTTTTTTTTTACTTTCAAATGTCATTCTTACCATAGATTAATTTAAAAGCCTAATTTCTTTAAGGTAAAATATTCAGTTCCTATTTAGAACTAACAGATTTGGGGCATTTAAAAATAGTGCCCTTGACTTGTTAGTCTCTTTAACTTCAGAAACATTCCACCAGTGTGTGGTGTTCCAAGCTTTCACAAGTGCCTGAATTTTTATAGCACCTTTTTATTTGTCATGTGTTTAGCAAAATTATTCTTAGTCATGATTTAATGCCCATTTCCTGTCAGTATGATCCTTCCCAATTTACAGATGAGAAAACTGAGAAAACTGACACCCAGGTAGATGAAAGACTCGCTTGTGGTTAACTCATTTGGGTGTTTATGGATTTGCTCTCATTGTGAGAGCGTTTCTTATTGGAATTCTCTATTGAGCCCAAAGATGGCATTCCTGGCTCTGAACAGGCATCTTCAAAATGTGCAACTACTCATATTGGTGACTGGGTTGTAAAACATGATGGATAAAGCATCCTTACAAAAGAAAAGTCAGCTCTGCATATGAACTGACACGGGTGGGTAAGCCACAGTCTTTTTTGCATATGAAGGACACAGGCTGTTTTACAGCAGAGATGACAAGTCTGACCCCTTAAATTCTCAGTTGGCTATTTAACCTACTGCGCCTCTTCAAATTTGGCAAAAGATCCGAGTAATATTCAAAACAAGAAATACCATTGAGATATGCTTTCTTTTGTGAGATGATGAGGTTAATATTGCTGCTAATATGTATGTTGCTTGCCAGTGTGACTACTAACACAATTTCCTTTTAGCAGTATTCCCCCTTTACCTCCTAGCTTATCACCTCTTCACCATTGCTAAAAGCTAATGGTAAGCAAATTCAGATGGTGATAATGGAAGGCATTAAGATGACTTATGGAATCTGAGGGGTAAAAAACACCCTAGGTGTTTGACAAAGAAGTTACCCACTAAACAGGCTAAGTATGAGCTGAGCCAAGTGCTCCCTTTAAATGCTTAAGCAGGACTAAACCAAGTCAGTAAAGCAGATGAAGCTCTCCATATGAAAAACCTTTCTTGACAGCTATCAAGCTGTAGCACATCACAGTCATATACATGTGATAGACGTGACCAGAACTTTTACTTGCATATTTCTTCCATTTTGTTTTCCCCCAAATAAAGCTCCCATTGAAAGAAGTGACTTTCCTCTCTGTGGCGGTCCTCCCTGCTTCTGCTGTGGAGCCACCTATTCTGATGTCTTTCTTTTGTTGGAAGCTGATATCCGTGGTGACTTACCTTCCTATGTTTTACACCGGCCTCATCAGACTGTCTCGTTTTTTGTGTCCTTGCCAAGATGCACTTACCCATGAACAGCTTTTATTTATTTTTCACTGAACCTTTACACATTACCAAACTGTCATGGAGTGGATTTAACTTTAGCTCTATAGGTAGCATCACTCTGCTGGGGCTGGACACTCGCAGAAGCCAGTGGGCTCTCCCTTTTCCAACTCTTGCCATCCACCGTCCTTGGCCTCCCCGTCCCAACCATTTGCTTTACCCGCCCGAGTCCCTGTGATTAAAATTTTTAGTACACTTGGCTCATTTTGAACTTTTAAGCAATTTTTTAGAGAACAAAACAAAGAGGATTTTTATGGCAAACTCCATTAATGCCACATTAAGGCTGACATTTTAATTACCCCAAAGTCAGGAAATGCAAAGTTCAGGTTCCCACAGCAACAGAAACTGTCCCCTTGAGTGCTGGCATCACAGCAGATTCTTTCATTCCCTGATTACACAACACCGGGCGTGGGGACATTGTTTTTATCCACGTATGTGGAAAGGAGCACAGCTTTTATCCTTTGATTTTTTTCCTGTAACTACAGTTATGGGTCTTTAGCTTCCCTCCCAAAACCATCTATATGTATTATCCTGGAACGGAAGACTATTATAGCTCTACATGTGCACACGGACAGAATTAAAGTTGCTGTGGGAACATTAACTCTGATTTCCGGACTTCCGTGCCAGTCACATTTAAACCATAATGTTGTAATTTTTGGCATGTAATAAATGTGCATTTCATGTACACAGACAGAAAGAAGCATAAAATGTATTTTAAAGAGCAATTAATTACTAACTTTGTGATTAAAAAACATTTGGTGCATGTTCCTTCCCATTTAGCATCAGCTGCTGGTCTTAGCCAGGCCTAATAGATGACATACTGTGTCTCATCCTGTAACTCAGATGTACTTACTGTATGTTCCTGTTCTTCCAGATAATTAATTCCCTTAGTAAAGCTGTAGGGGGAAAACAAAATGGAAGGAATATGCAAGCATGTAAATAGGGTAAGGGATATTTTGAAAGAAATGATTCATTTCTGAAAATAAACCTTTTAGTCCCTGATAACGAGCCAGAAATCTGCTAAGTGGGTGTAGACAAAGGTTTCTGGCCACCTTGGAGCATCTGGTTCGGGGCCATAAGAACAACTTGAAAGCAGATTTCCCCTTGAATTCTAGGCATGCCCACTGGGGGAGTGATTTTACTCTAAAAACTTTTAGGCTTAAGGCTTAAAAAGTTATTTTATTCTATAACAATTTTTACTCTGTAACAACTTTTTTATGCTGTATTCGAACTGGAAAGTAAAAGTTATAGGGCATCGGTAAGACGACGGTTTTGCTAAAGAACCCCTGACTTAAAGAGCAATTTTTTTTCTTCCTTTACATTTAAATCTGCTTTACCTATTTGTGGTAGAGAAGAAAGTGTTTCAAAATAACTGAACGGGTTTGTGAGTGAAAGGAATTAGTAGCAATACTCTGGTACCATATTTTAAAATGTGAATGATTGAGTATATATTTGAAACCAGATGAGATAAAAAATTTTACTGAAAGTATGTATAGCTTAAACTCTAGGAAAGTCTTTAAGGGAGACACGCTCAATGAAGAACCTCTTGCTATCTGTTCGTTCTGTCTCCTGTTGTGTAATTCTTTTTGTCGGGTTGCGTATGATATTTAACCTTTAAGAAAGATACATCAGTTTTAGAGAGCTCTGATTTGCTTTTACTTGGGCTATCTCCATGTGTGAATGTATGTCTGTATGAGTGAAAACTGCTCAAGCAAGTTTGAAGGTCTCTTTGGCAAATTTGACTGCGTGTTCAGAAAGTTTCCAATCAGAAAGCTGATTCAGTGTAAAACCTTCCAAAAACTTCCTGAGGCACCTGTTCACATGAAAAGATTGGATTTATGTTGGAGGTGCTCAGAAGGCAGTGTTTATAACTGAAGATCTCTGTTTGGTGTGCCAAAAAATGAAAAACATTTTGGCCCCAGAAAATCTCCATAAATGTTCAAAATGTATAATCAAACAAAAGCTTCATTTGGATTCAAATGCATGTATCTCAGCAGATGTGTCTAAACTAACTGGAATCCCACAGGAGCAGCTGAACTGGATTTTGGTATGTCTTGATAACTGAAAGAGTTATTCTTAGACTTTGGAAGGACAAAAATGGTCCATCTGTGAAGAACCGTAATAGAGACATGGCAAAAAACAGCATCCTCTGAAAGAGTTTATTTATGGAATTTAGGACAAGTTGGACAATCCTGAAAACATTTTAGGGTCACATTAATTTGCAGAGAAAATATAGCCAAAATGGAATGGAATAACAGCCACAGACAGTTACTATGCAATGGCTTGTTATTAATTTTCTAATAAATTCTGTATCAGTTAAGCAATAATAGAGCGTCTTTGGTATTACTAAGTGCTCTTGTTGCCCCCAGAGTATCCTGCATTCTGGTTTATTCTATGTCCTGTAAGGACTTATATATTTATCTTTTCATTTAAACTTGTTTTCTGCCATTTCATTAGCCAAGTAAGTCCCTCATCTGTTAAGTGTGGATTTTATGTCATTAAGTCTTTCCCTTTTTAAAAAGTCGCCTTTCTACCTCTTAGTTAATTGATGTATAATCTCTTTGGAATTTTTTCGTTACCTTTTACGCCCTTTATTTAGAGATTTTAGTGCTTAGTCCAGCACTTACACCTTAGAAAGCCAGTTCATTTTTTTTTTCATGTGCTCTAATTTCCTAGAGTTTCCCCTTCATGTATTTGGGGACATGCTGATTTTAAAAAGCGCAGGTTTTGAAATTTTGTATCTTAATCTACCTCTGCTTTTAAAATTGGCCCTCTCTTTATAAAATGTATTATTTCCCTATAATACCAATTTAATTGGATTTCTTCCATAGTCATTTAATGCAGTAATTTCTGGTAGTCATTCTTAATCATTCATTCATTTAGTCATTAATGCAGTCATTGATCAAATGTTATCTAACCCCTCCTTCTGCACCAAGTCCTCAACTAATATTAGGGATGAAAAGAGCGATAGGATCCCATCCCCACACTTTAGGAACATAAAGGGGTAAATACAAATGCAGAATTAAAGTGTTCCAGTATGCACAAAATGCTACAGAGCTCCCGAGGAAGGAGCCTGTTGCAGTGGAAAGAGCTCCACACCAAAAATGACATTAAACTGGATCATAAAGGAGTGGGCATTTGTAAAGTCAAAGGCAGAAGGAATGGCATTCCAGGCAGAAGGAATTGAAAGAGGCAAAACTACAGAGGCGCAAGGAGAGTGCAGAGTTTTCAGAAAACAGAACAGTTCAGTTATGACCCTGAGGCCTTCTTATACTTTGCCTCATTTTAATCATGGGACAATTTGTATTTGAGTAACATTGTCTGTTGTTATAATTCAGCTATGCTGAATCCTATGTCCATTTTAGAGATATTTGCTTTCCAAATATATAATAAAGCAAGACACCCGCTTATTAATTTTTTTTTTTTTTAAATGGAGTCTTACTCTTTCGCCCAGGCTGGAGTGCAGTGGCATGATTTTGGCTCACTCCAACCTCCGCTTCCCAGGTTCAAGTGAATCTCCTGCCTCAGCCTCCCAAGTAGCTGGGATTACAGGCACATACCACCGTGCCCAGCTAAGTTTTGAATTTTTAGTAGAGAGAGGGTTTCACCATGTTGGCCAGGCTGGTCTCAAACTCCTGACTTTGTAACCTGCCCACCTCGGCCTCCCTAAGCACTGGGATTACAGGCATGAGCCACCGCACCTGGCCCCACTTATTTTCTAATAGGCGAAAGCACTCTTCCATCCACAAAGCCCGTCAAAGTAAGAAAGTATTCTGAGGGACCTAGTGATTTTGATCACTAAATCTCAAAATAATTTTTCTTTTTCTTTTTTGTTTAAACAGGGTCTGGCTCTATTGCCCAGGCTGGGGTACAGTGGTGCAATCTCAGCTCACTGCCACCTCTGCCTTCCTGGCTCTCCTACCTCAGCCTCCTGAGTAGCTGGGAACATCACATCCAGCTGGGTTTTTTTTTTTTTTTGGTAGAGACAAGGTTTTTTCATGTTGCCAGGCTGGTCTCAAATCCTGAGCTCAAGCAATCTGCCTGCCTTGGCCTCCCAAAGTGCTGGGATTATAGGCATGAGCCACCACACCTGGCTCAGAATAACTAGTTATTGAGACAAGTTCATTCCTGGAGCCAGAGTCACCTACAGGTGTCATGCTAGAACTTTGTCATTGATTTGTGGCCCCTCCAGACTCTTAACAGTCTGCAAGTCTGGTCTCAATGCCCATTGGCCCAAGTTACTATACTGTGCCATATTGCTCTCCCAAACATTGCATAGATATGATTGTCCATACGCAATTGTTAGGACCCACTGCTGATTTTCAGAGTTCTGTTCTTCATCTTGCCATCTCATCATATGCAGGAATACATCTTTAATTCTTCTCTACAGCTGCTAGTGACAGTTTCATGTATGCTTCCTCTGCTCGTGGCAAATTTCATTATATAAAATTTGTGCTTCTCCATATCTGTCAAGACTTCTCACATCCTTGTTAAAATAAAAGAGGCCACATGCACTACTGCCCTTAGAGTTGGATCATTTAGGATTGATTGAGAGCATGCATGAGGATTCTTTAAGGACTTCTTGCTTTAAGGAAATTTCAAGTCGGTTCTTTCCGCCAGTCATCTTACGCTAGGTACCATAATCAAGTACCTTATTACTTCATCAGCAGAATGAGCACTTCATGCTTTCTTTTCTGCTTTTCTTCTCCCTCTGAATCCTTTATTCTCTCTGAAGAATGTGTACCAATTCTAATTTTTTATCAGCACTGCAAGTTGAAAGTTTACCTGGTCTATACCCATAATTGTACACATGAGAAAACTGGAAGTGTCATAAAAAAAGTTTCACAGCATAATAAGTGACAGAGTCAGAAACAGAACCCTGCCCTTTCTCCCACCATTTATGCTGCCTATTACTAAGTCTGCTTCTGGGCAAACTTAATGTTTTCTGAACAGAAAGGAGTCAGGACTATTCATCCATCAATATAGTAGATGCTTTCAATGTGGAAGACCACAGGGTAAGTATTGTGCAGGATGCAGTGTTATAAACTGAAGCTCTATGCTCAGACTTAGAGTTTTGTAGAGAAGATCAGATAACATTCACAAACAACTTCCACGCAGAGTGGGTAAAGATACATCCTCATACACAGAGACCCACCAGAGCACTGATTCATTCAGTCAGCAAGTATGTATAGGATATATCTTTTGTGCCTGACACTACAGTGAGTTCCATAAGGACACAAAGGTGGAGAAAAAGAGACTCCACCACCAAGAATCTTAAAACAATACATGTCCTCACATCACCAGTATCTGAGAATTCAGAAAGTTTGTAAAGTATATTTTAATCCAGTTAATAGGAATATATAGTTAGGTTTATTAGAGATGGCTCCATTTGAGTTCTTTTGAAAGACGGGAAATGAGGCATTAGGATTAGGTATGAGGGGTTTGCACTCTGTTGCAAAGCTGTGGAAGGGTATTAAGTGGGGCCTGCCATGATCAAGACTTTGGGAAGATCTAATTTAGCAGCCTGGATGTGAGAAGGAGCAACTGGAGGAAGGAGAGGGCCCAGACAGTACTGTCAGTAGTTTACACTATTGGTGACCTGAAGAGGGCTGGTAATAAGAGAGATGGGTAGCATGCATGCAACAGATTTTGAGGATGAGGGTAGACAGCTCTGGGAGCTGAGTGTTGGGTACAACAGTTATCAAAGATAACTTCAAAATATCAAGAAAAGATGAAACGCATTTAAAGGAATTGAATAGAGTTCCATTTCATATAGTGCTGAGTATGAGCTACCACATGCGTTCCCAGTGGAGACAACTAACACTGAGTTGCAGACAGCGTCCTGGGGCACAGCAGGAATACTTGAAATTAGGACTAGCAAACACTTTGGCCAGGAGGCCACACTACAAGCCATAAATATGGGAGTAAACTTCAAAGAAGTCTTCGTTAAGAGAAAAAAGGAGAGCAAAACCTCAGGAAATATTTACATGAGTGATAAGCAAGAGAATGAAGAATGAATAAAAAGAGGAAAAGAAAAGGGGGGTCGAAGAGAGAGGAGAAGAAACAGGATACTGCAGAGAGACCATCAGGGAGAGGAAGGGTCAGCAGTTAGTATCAGGTGTCACAGATACCAACAAGGGAGAGACCTAGGAAAAGATTGCCTTGGGTTCTGGGATTACCAGCCTCCTGGTTGCTGTCAAGAAAGCAGAATCAGATGTGTCACAAAAAAGACCATAAAGAGGGGTTCAGGAGCAAACATAGGATATATGGGAAAGAAACTATTACAATGTACTTTTTAAAAAAGTTTAATGTTTTAAAAAGAAACAATGAACGGGTAACTCAAAAGTGGAGTAATGAATATTTTTATGATACAGGAGTTTCTAGCCCATTATAGACTGAGAAAAACCAGTGTTAAGGGAGACTCTGCAATTAAATAGGCAAGGTGAAAGGGAACTAGATCTTCCATTTCACAGGGCAATTAGAATGGTAAATATATGTAAAAGGAATTTGAAGGCACTACCCAAGCCCAATGAGGCAGTTATTGAATTATATTGGTTCTTTCTCTACTTCTTTTCAACATTGCTTTCTCTTCTTTTTAGCTAGAGAGAAATAATGTTTTGCAAGAATTATCACTTCACAAATATTCACTCAGTTCCTTACCCTCAGTAATCTCTGAACACTAAGTAGAGGATAGGTGTCATACACTTTGAGCATTTAAATTATCTTAACAATTTTTAAAACCATTTTTAAAAACAATTGTTTTTAAAACAACAATTAAAGCCTAATCCTTTAAAAAGCCATGTTCTGTGTACTTCTTTCATGATATGCCCAATTCAGGTAGCTCTGTAATTACCAGTAACAAACCTATGTGTTGTTCTCAAGTCCTCCTTCATTGTCATGAGACATCCTCAAATTCGTTATTTGTAGGAGGTTTTCAATTTGTTTACTTAAACTGTGCTGCTTTCTGTGATGGTCCAAGACATTCCAAAGGTCAATGCCACCTGGACGCAAAGTATCTGATATACTTCTACTTTAGGATGGCGATCTGGAACCAACTGAATCAAGTGTTACTTTGTTCTACTAGTAAATTACCTGTAAAACTAAATAAGGAGATTATTTTGTCACTACTGAAAATTATATAAACAATCATATGGAAGAATTTTGAACATGAGTCTTTATAATCTCACAAGGCCAAATGAATTCATTGTTGATGTCAAAATTGACCTTGAGGAGTTTTCCTTTCCTCTCCAATTCTAAAAATGAGTTTCCTCCTACTTATTTATCCTCACTAGTTATAGCTTGGTTATGTTATCAGTTTTATACCAAGATATTAGACCAAAGTGTATAGAATTTTTAAGAAAGCTTGGTGTGGCATGCAGAATATTACACAGAGAATTTCAAGAAACAATAACTGAATTAACTTTGTCATTCAATTTTTTGCTGTAATCACTTTCTTTCCTATGTAATCACTTATTATGCCTGTCTCATATCTTAACCAGGTATTTAGATGTAAAGGAGATAATGAAAGAAAGGTGTGTATAAGTTTGAACTACAAAACATAACTCTGTGTCTAATGGAAAAGACACATGCAAATTCTGAACTAAGATACATGCAAATTCTGAACTAAAACTTTTAGAAGTTAACCCCAAGGGAAAGGATACACACCATTTTCTCAGGGAACTACTGTAGGTCTTTACATGTAGACCTGAACGGATTTTTTTCCAATTTTTAGAAAACCTCAGAAATCTAGCCCTTTCCATTTTATTCTTGACCTAAAGGTCCCAGATGGGTAACTAGATCCTGGGATTTCTGAAATGGCCTAAGTAATTCTGGGTTGACATGCTGACTGGCACTGCAAAGCAGGCCTGGTTTCACTGGGCAGTGATACAGGCAAAGCATAGGCCCACCCCCCAGCCCTGCCTGCTCCAGAGCAGGGGTTCTTCTCCTGGAGATTTTGGACTCCACTGGTACCATGACTGGGCCTTTAATCTCTTAGAGGTTCATATTCTTTCCGCATGCTGTTCTGGGACACTGATTTAAAGATTTTGTTGTATTGGGGTCAGAGAACTAAAAGAAGGAAAAAAACACTTCCCCAGGACGTATCCTAATAAGAATATGCATCCTCAAACCTGGCCCCCAAGAGTGAACTAAGAAGCAAGGAGGAGAGGTCCCTGTGAATATCCCAATGCAAAATGTCTCCTGATGCCCTCTCGGATCCCTCCAATGTGCCTTCAGGGCAGGGGCAGGTATGATAACTAGGCTACTAAAGCTGTTTCTTGAACATGTCGATAATGGACTAAGATTGGGGCTATGCCTTATTTTCCAATATTCAGAAAATATTTTTTCACACCCAGGGTCTAGTTATTTGCTCTTATTAACATGAACTTCAGCCTGTGAATGCATTTTATGTGCCTTTAATTAACCTCCCTATGTTCCCATTTCCTCATGTGCATAATCGCATAATGAGAATAAAAGTAGTATCCATCTCATAGGGTTATTAGAAGGATTCAATGAAACACCATATGTAAAGCCCTTAAAGTAGCACCAAAGAAACACGCAGCACTCCATGAAGTTGAGTGTCGGCTACAGTTGAAGTGTTTTAAAATTATTAATATGAACTAAAATGATACAAGAAAACAGAATCAGATGTGTCACAAAAGAAGACCATAAAGAGGGGTTCAGGAACAAACATAGGATAAATGGGAAAGTAACTATTACAATGTACTTTTTAAAGAAGCTTAATGTTTTGAAAAGAAATAATGAATGGGTAACTCAAAAGTGAAGTAAGGAATGAAAGGATAGATGCACTCTCCTTTCCCCGTGAGAATGAGACTGAAAAGCCCTAGATCTGTAGGAGAAGAATGTGTGTAAGAGAGTTACCTCCTTCACTTCAAGGAAAAGCCAGTGCCCCTCTGCTTGTCCCTTCTCGGATTCAAACCTAAGTAGACTGGGAAGCTTCTCCATTATCTTTTTGCCTTCTTTTATCCTTCCATTTGTATTGTCTTTTTTTTTTTCTAAAAATGAAAGAGGACTGATATGCATCATCTTATTCTTACAAAACACCCCATTTTACAGATAAGGAAATTGGAAGTCAAAGAAGTTTCAAAATCTCTCTGAATGTTGTCTTCTTGGCATAGGGAAGGGTTAGAGAATTATTAATATTATAGCATTACATTCTAGTATTAATCTATTAAGTTCCTTCTTGTCTTCAAGTGTATTCTAGTGAATAAGAGATTTTCAAGCTGGGCCCAATGGCTCATGCCTGTAATCCCAACATTTTAGGAGGCCAATGTGGATGGATCACTTGAGCCCAAGAGTTAGAGGCCAGCCTAGGCAACATAGTGAAACCCTGTCTCTACAAAACAATTAGCTGGGCATAATAGTGTGCGCCTGTTGTCCAGCTACTTGAGAGGTTGAGGTGGGAGAAACACCTGAGCCCAGGAAGTCAAGGCTTCAGTAAACCATGATCATGCCACTGCATTCCACCATGGCTGACAGATTAAACCCTGTCTAAAAAAAAAAAAAATTTTTTTAAATCAGAGAGAGATTTTCAAATTATAGGGAATGGATTTTTGTGCTCTCTTACCTCAGAACACATTGTAGGATCTGTACATCTACCCATCTACCATCTGTCCATTTCACCTTAGGTGCCCTTTCACCAAAGCACCTTCCAGCCGGGATACCTAAAGAGAGCAAATCATCAGATCCTTAGAATGAGCAAACTTCTATGCTACCATATTAGAGAGCCCTTTGCAAAGAGAAATACTTACAAGTAAAGAAATGCATCTTTTATTTTTTTGAAAGTCAGTCTGCCTGATGGTTTGAGAGTTGTCTGAAATAATTCAAAATAGAGGTAAGCTTAGAAGAGTAAATGAGTTTCACTTCCAAAGAGGATTGCTTGTAATCACCCTGCTTACTTACCTTCTTCCATTCTGAAGCTGTCTGCAATAGTTGGAAAAAGTGCAATCTTAAAAAATTCAGTAACAGTCACTGGCTGAATGTACCTGGTAAACCCTCCCTGTTCCGTGGTGCTCACAGTTTTTGGTAATGCATGGAGATAATTTCAGATGTTTGCTTCTCTTAACTCCTGAGCACTTTCGCTTCTTACTGTAGAATTCCAGAGACACATGGGTATCGAACTTGATCTACAAGCCTCCTAGTAATAGTTGCAGATTAGGTAGAAAGCCAAACTAGACTGTACACAAGTCTGTATAAATCCCAAAACAGAGCTTTAAAATAATAACTTACTGAGTCATGACTTCTGCATCTCACATGCAGTATTCCTTAAATCACATGTGGATGGCTAATCAACAAAATCCAAAGACGCAAATTAGATGGTACCATATTTACAGAGAAAATATATGTGTAGTTTGAAAAGCAAGGATTCTCAGGGTTACACTCCCACCCCTATTCCCCCCAGAAATGATAGCAGTTGCAATCTGAACTCTCAACATTGTAGCCAAGAAAGGAATGAATATAACAATAAAAAAGAGGGATTTAAGATAGAACTTCTTAGTCAAAGGAGTCTGGACCTTCAAGAAATATGTTTAAGAAAGATTCGGAAGAAATACTAGGTAAGATGAATTATTCCTTTTCCTCAAATAACATTCTAGCAGTGTACTTGTTAAATGTTTATTTTGGCCAGGTGACAGAATTCAGGAGGGCAGAATCTTGTTTAGCTGGTCCACTGCTGAATCCCTAGCACCCAGCAAAGTGCTTACACAAATTAGGAGTAGGTGCTCAGCAAATGTTTGTTGAATGAGTAAGTGAATGTGGTGGGGAGAATGAAGCTAAAGTAATGGTATAGTGCATTTGTAAGCATTTAGCCCATTTGTAAAAATATAGGTACTAATTTTTTACCCAATTCTTTTTTTTCATTCAGCAGACCTACAAAAACAAAACAAAGTGTATCACAAATACCCTGTGCTTTTTATGCTGAGGAAACAGAAAAGCTTTCTTTTGATTGTAGGCTGCTACATGTTTTAATTCTAATAGCAATATGGCAGGTCAACTTTGTAGTATAATCTGGTGCCTGTTTTTGATAGATATCATGGAAATAGATACTTATTTTCAAGATGCTCAAACAGATGATTAGGCGAAAGCTGTAGCAAACCTTGAAACAACAAAAAGAAAAGGTTTTCCCACTCCCACCTCCCGTTGCTGTAACATCCTGCACAGTTTCCTGCAACCCCACATCCTCCTCCTTGTTTCATCCTTTTCCTGGGTCTAGTCTTTGTCTAGGGAATATGGCATGTGACTGTCAGTCTAGCAAGGAGACAGTTCTTGAGAAATCCACCCCCTACACACTGTGTTCCCAAGCTCCTCTTATGGGAATGGCATGATTTGATCAGCAGCAGGCAGAGCTGGCCCAGCGAAACAAGAGCTTGGCATAGAAATCATAGTGCCCTCCTGCTGGAAGGGCCCTCAAGAGAGTTGCTTCATGCCCACCCTCCCTCAACTGGCTGGACAGTAGAAGGATGTGTAGGAAAACAAATTCCTGGCTGAATGAATAGAGGATTAAATGAATGAGAGATGAGTTCACTCCTCCAGAAGTCCCCGCCATCCCACTTGAATAGAAAGGCTAACTTTGAAGCCACTCTGTTCTCCATGGCACTATTTTGTGTATACTCAGCTTTGGAATATGGTTGCCATCTGCTGCCACTGCTTAGGACTAAGGAAGTATTGGGGTGGGTAGGAGGAGGCTGGGAGGGAAGAAAAGAGACACTTAAAATGAGCTAATGATCTCCTTTGTGTTGGAGTCTAGGTTTCAGAACATCAGTCCTGTACTTCAAGAACAAAACACCAGTGTGTCTTAGACCACACCAGGCGCCGGCACATCAGATAAAGACTGTGCTGTGTGGTGTTCAGCCACCGAGCCTGGAGAAGTTCTAAAGGTGAAATTACAGGTGCAAACTGAGGAAACTAAAAGGAGAAAAGGCCAAGGGTAAAATACAATTAGGAGGGCTTGGCAGATATGTATCTTTGGGGTTACAGTAGTTGAAAAATGAATCTACTAATTAATGAGTTGGATAATACTATAAAGGCAGGGAATTTAAGGATCTTTAGAAGAAATGAGACACTTTTCCATACACTCTGAGTACATTGCAAGCCTTTAGTGTAATCTCAAGGTGAAAGTGACCTGGCTATTGTGTATTGCTGTAGATTTAACTGATTATTAAGTGTTACGGAGGCATGCATGGTGCTCCTTTAAAAACAGAAAAGGCTGTTAAGCAAAGCCAATAAGACGACTGAACATCTCTGAAAGGCAGCGAATAGCTCATAGAGCTTCCTGGCTTCCCTGATATTGTTTGTATAAATTGTTGGGGTTTTTTGTTTGTTTGTTTGTTTAAGACAGAGTCTCACTCTGTTGCCTAAGCTGGAGTGCAGTGGCATGATCTCAGCTCACTGCAACCTCCGCCTCCAGGGTTCAAGTGATTCTCCTGCCTCAGCCTCCTGAGTAGCTGGAATTTCAGGCATGCACCATCATGCCCTGCTAATTTTGTGTTTTTAGAAGAGATGGGATTTCACCACGTTGGCTAAACCAGTCTCGAACTCCTGACCTCAAGTGATCCACCCACCTCAGCCTCCCACAGTTCTGGGATTATAGGTGTGAGCCACCAGGCCTGGTCAAATTGTTGGTTTTTGATGCAAAAATCATGTTAATAATTTATGTACTGAAATAACATGCCAGAGAATAATAATTAAGCTGCAGATGTATGCTAGTGAAAAAAAATATATATGACAGTGAAGTTTACTTTGGGAAAGGATTAGCTAATTCGCTAGGTATGACACTTGAAGGCCATGTACTATTATATATTCAATAGTAATCCCGTATCTTGAATTGGAGGAAGGCAGAAATTCTTTTTGCCATGCAAGGGAAGAACCCCATCAGCGATGTATGTAAGTATAAGTTTAGAGACAATGACAATCCTAGAAATGCAAAATACCACTTTAGGGAGCACTAAGTGATTGCTGAGCAGTGTGTCACACTCAGTGCCTGGGAGCAGCAAATCAGTACATATTTGTTGGCTGTGTAAGCTCTGGCCTTGACTCCTGTCTTCCAGCAGGAACAAGTCACGCACAACTGTGACTCAGCCACAAATAGAATATTAGTAATGCCTTAAATCTATCTCATGTACAGTTTCTCTTCCTAGGAACCTTATGTCCCTCCATATTCTGTTTGTCCCTACAACATTCCTGTGAAGCATACGCACCTTCATTTTACAGGTGGGATAACAGATCCACAAAGAAATAATTTAATTCTTTGTCTTCAGATGTGAAATGATTGATAATCAGTATACTGACCCAGCTCATTGTACTGTTTTTCACAGTATTTCAGCTTTCCTAGGCAAAGGACATATTTTATCTTTCTCATTATTATTTTTAATTAGTTTTTAGAAAAGGTGAGATAAAAACAGAATCTAACAAATATCCCATGGAGGTATTTGGTGTTCTCTTTTCTTTCAAGAATAAATTAAGACCTTCTCTGCTCCTCTCTGCTGGCTCTCTCGGCAAATAGTCAAAATCCCATGCCAATTTTCAAATGAATAAGGGCTCATTCTAATAGCTGATCACAGTCCCCTCTGTTGAGGAAACAGCCTTTTAAATTCATGTCTGTACCCTGAATAAGTTACTTTTAGTTATAAACTTTAACGGTTTGACCTGAAGGTTTCTAAACTGTACTAATATATAACCTGGTTGTGAGTTCAGCAGTAAATTTATACCCAGTATGTGAAGGGCCAAAGAAAAAACTAGAGTCTTTTATTCTCTCTGGTGACCTTCACTAAATATTGCATATTTACTTTGTAAATGAGGACACCCAGTGGCCACCAAGAGAAAGTATTCTAAACAATCCTTGACACCACTGTTAACACCCCGTTATCAATGCTGATTGATAGATATTTCTGTAACATCTGTTACCAAGCAGGTTACCTTCCCTAACTTGGGCAAAAGTGATCGGAGTTTGGCCTGATCATTTTTATATCACATCATAGATTGGTCATCTGTTCTTATTTTTTATTACAAAGTATGGCTTAGCTTTGGGTTCTGCTGAATCGTCTGTTGACAGGAGGACCCAGTGAGCTGTCTCTCTGGGGAAATGGAATCAGGGAGATAGAGACAGCATGGCATGTGTCAGAAATCATAAATGAAAGACCAGAGTTTGTGGGCAACTCAGTGAACTCATAAAACAAATGCTTGGACTTTAAATTCGTATTGAAAATAGAGCTGTGGGTGGGTAGGGAAATAAAGGACAAGAAGGAGAACATTACACAGAACTTCAGGTGGGGGAAAGCCGTCTCAGGGCCACACCACATAAACATATCTCACAGTAAATGTGTGTGAGGTTCCCACTTAACAACATGTTTGTGAAATGCAGTGAAGAGCTCACCAGACAAGTGCTCACATAGAACCTACACATTATAAGGAGACATGCTGGGCAGAATTGGGGACCCAGTTATAAATTTGTAGTTGTCATTGTAGTTGTGGTTATAACAAGGTAAGATACTAGCCTTTGGGAGGCTTTGAGTCTTAGAGAGATAAGACAGACACAAATGAAAAAGGGAAGAAAGGAGACAATAACATATTGGTAAGAACTTATGTGGTACATGTAAAGGAAGTTCAGGTGAACTTCACCAACACTCCTCAACATTCAGGTACAAAAAAATTCCCTTATTTTTCTAAGGAAAATTAAAGCTGAGGACTTTGTCACCAAATTGCAAGAAATACAGTGACGTTTTGGGACTCCCTTCTCGTCCCCAGATTGGTACAAGACTCATGAAATCTAGGGAGGGATCAGGTCCTTAGTCCATGGTGGTCTCCATCATTTACATTGCTTGACTACCCCACAAAGATGCCATTGAGCCTGGTCCTTCTGATTGCCAGCACTACTGCACCAGCTGGGTTTACAGATGCTCTCCAGAGTGGTCTTTGCTGCTGACCATTGGCCCAGCCCCCAGATGATCACTGTTCCTCTCAGAGCAATGTCTTTTTGTGTCGTCTCCAGAAGTGTGCCAAGCAATTACCCCAGCTAGAGCTGTATGCAAGTAGAGAACTTGCTACCTTCCCCATTTGAGGGAAAGTTGATTGTTTTTCTCTCCAGTAATGCTATCCCTTTCTCCAACTCCAAAGCATCGATCAACCTTGCTCTCCTTTCCCCAGAAGGAGCCTAGATTAATAATTCATTTTAGAGAACAGAGATTAGGAAAGAAAACCCTTTGTTTTAAGGTTTCTTCTTTAGGGGTTAATGGGCTCTGAAACCATAACTCCCTCAGGCAAAGGAGCCTATAAAGTATACAAAAACCTGGCAGTTCTTTCATACAGGTGGGGGAAGGGGGAGATACCTTCTCATTAGGGAAGTTTTCTAATTCAGTGAGCACAAGCCAGAAATTAATGTCTCGGTTTATTACCTCACCAACCAGTGGAAACCAAGAAAAGAGAATTCAGGATGAACTCCAGTAATCACAGAAGGCTTCCTAGAGAAGGAAGAAGTTTGAGTAGGGTTCATGGGGATAATAAAACTTGGTGAGAAGAGAAAGCACAATTACTTTAGAACTGCAGAAAAATTCAGCAGAAGAAAAGTAAAAATGAATGTAATACATGCACAGGAAAGCAAAGTGGCCAACTTCTTGGATTAGCACAGAGATTTTATTTTAGAGAAAATCAAATCCAACCAAATAAGTGAAGTGAAAACAGATCATTTGAATGTTAGCTATAGCTGTAGGAGACTTCTGTAGCTCAATGTCTTTTTTTTATAATATGTAAATAATATAATAAATATTATATAAAAGAATATATAAATATCATAAAGATAAAATGCCTACTCATGATTAAAGTAATTACAAAGCAGCAAACTACGATGGTACATGTATACCAATGTAACAAACCTGCACGTTCAGCACATGTACCCCAGAGCTTAAAGTATAATAAAAATAATAATAATAATTACAAAGTATGCCTTCTACTTCACTTATTTACCAGAGCATCCCAAGGTTTTGAGTTCTCTCTAACATTACTTATTCTTCATCTCAGTACAAGCTAAAAAGGAACTTATGTCCTATTCTTTTGTTTAAGGAGTTCCTGTGCCTGGTTCTATAATGGATCACCCTAGGTGCGCAGATGAGTTTCAGCTACTCTCTTAACCTAGCCCATACAAATTACTTCAGTGCTTCCATTTTAATCAGTCACCCAGCAAAACAGATTTACCTTTTTCCTTGGCTTTTCCCTGTTGCTTTGGGATAGAAAGTCTTTACTCCTCAGTGAAATGATCTATCATGGCTCAAGTCCATAGAGAAATCTTGCCTCCCCATCCTACCAACAACCAAAGATACTCTTGAAAAACAGCAGTCTCATTGGAAGCAACTTTTTTTTTCAGTAAGACCCCAGCAAAGAGAACATTTGAGCGTGATTTTGAAGACCTTCTTCAAAATAGGTTTCAGAACGGCACAGCAACAAAGAACCAAAGGAAGTTCTATGAATTAGGAACTCGATGATAATTTTTGTCAGAAAACTTTTTTTTAATGACACTGTTGTCTTCTGTTTTCTCATTCATTGAAGTCCAGATAAAAGTTTTTCCAAAGTAAAAAAATTAGTGTCTTACCTAACTGTAATCCATCATTGAGTGATGATATTCTTTAAAGAAATGCCATACCTGGGAGTTATACTGAACCTTTAAACTCATTGAATTTAAAAATTTGGATTTTTTTCTATAAAATAAGTATATGATGATGTAGAGACCACAAGAACAAATTATTAAGAGTATGCTGATTTTCATATACTTACTTTTTAAACTTATAATTTCTTTTAAAGCAAAACAAAAGACCTAACTTATTAGCTGTATGTATAAATATATAGATCCTTCTTTAAGGTCTATTCAAAGCTAAGTTCAAACAGCACAACTTTGTGAATTTAAGTAGACCCTTTGGTTCATTTTTGTATCCCACCCACGCATGTAGCATCTCTGTATTTTTGTTCCCCAGATTTAGTGAACAAAGGAAGAGGCTACAATAGGGCAGTAGCTAAATTTGTAAGAAAAGCGCTTTAGAGAGAGAAAAAATGAAACTCCTACAAGGTGTTTCAAAAGGTTTACAATATAAGAGGATTTCAAGGCATAAACCTCAGATTTCATTGACTTTTCTCCTTAGTCCCAGCAGGTCTTCTCCCCTTCATTTCAACTTTGGAATGAGAGCGTAAGTGTCTTTCAGAATATTGTCTGGAATTATCTATCCAATGCCTTTATTCACAGTGTAAAACTTAATTTTCACAAACTGGACTGTAAAGTAAATTTCAACAGTTTACCTCACTGGAATCAGATGCTCAAAGTATTAAAAATTCACAAAGCATATAGCGTGATAATACTCAAGACTGAAGTTTTAAGTTATGGTTGGAATTGATTTCATAAAGTGGATGCTCAATCACTTGTTGATTGATAGATTATGCCCTCGCCTCATAACTAAGGGATTTAAGGTGGCTTAAAAGAATATTCAATTATTGATAAATATGTAGGAAATATATTTCTATATAATACAAAAAAGAAATCAGAGGTAAAATAAATAATTGATAATATAATGAGGCTGGTGAAAATTTTACATAGAAAAGCATACCATGAGGTCCTACATAGTTGCTAAAAGGGGGCCTAAATTTTTATTCTGAGCTCCCTAGTAAACAGAGCCAAGAGGGAAACATGATCAGTTATGATATTCACAGGCTTCATAAAGAAAAGCAAAATGCAGCTTTTACTTTTAATACTTTTAAGTATTCTCTAGAAATGTTTCTGAGCACTGAGGTCTGAGAGAAGTTGATTAATATATGTTTCAAATATCAAAGATCCTTATGGATGGATTTCTTCCATTGTTTTAGATTTCAGATCATTTGTGTCCTTATCGTTCCATTTATACTGGGGTATTCTCAGTAAATGTTTTACTAGTGAATTGGTGAAAATTCAAGTGACCCCAAAACCAACTTCGTAAGTCAGTTGTATTTACAATTTTACAATATGGGCAGGCATGTCCTCATCCTTTCTTAGAGATAACAGCAGACAACATAAAATCAGGCAAGCCAAAGACCTGGGCTAACTGAGGGAAACTGTGAGACCTCTAAGGCCAAGTAAAAAGACTTTTCTGGAATTACTTTCTCCTTTAGACCTGAAAATCCCACTAGTACTGTAAATCTATTCTCCTTAGATAAAGTACAAAGCTCTTATTTTTTTGGTGGAGTAAAGAGAGGAAAAAGAACTCAGGTATGGAAAATAAGTCAAGATTTGGAGATGGGCCTGAAACTCACAGGGCAAATGTTTTCCTACTTCACAATTTTGCCTCCTTGTTCCCCATACTTGAAGCTTAGTAAAACTTAGTGGCATAACAGCAAAAAGGAACAAAGGGAGGGAGGAAAAAACAAAAGCAAGCTCCCCATTAAAAGTACTATAGATCTTGCAAGTAAACTCTATTTTGTTGGCTGATTAGATATATATATTTAATGTTTATTTCTTATTCAAATTATACCCCTATATCTAATTTTTAACAGTCAAAAAATGTTAAAGATTGTTTTCTAATTCTTCTATGGATTTGTCTTAACTGTCAAAAGGAATCTACTTGAGAAAAAACAAGTTTTGCTAAATAATAGTTAGCTTCGACAGTTATAAACTATACGCTGTCATAATCCAGATTTCTGCTAGTATTAGTAGTTATCTGTCTTCCCTTTCAATCCTTTTTAAAAACTCTCTTCTGAAAAGTAACTTTTCTCATTTTGGCTAACATTGTTTGCTTTATCATACAAAATAGTATCAGTTCAACTTAAATAAATGGAAAATATCAATTCAACAGACCTAATGCATCAGAGAGTAATGCAATCACAAAGTATGCAACAGTTTTAGAAGCTTTCATTATTGAAAGTAGTTACAAGTATTTTAAAGAGGGAGGCCTGAATCTCAATCCACAACTCTTAATTTGGGGAAAACACAGACCTCTTTGAGATTTTAATGAAAGCCACTGACCTTATTTCTATAAAAGTATAAACATGTCCATTCATGAAAACTATATGTACCCCCTAAAACCCACACATAAAACCAAGGACCTTTAAATACTTTTAAGTATTCTCTAAAAATGTTCTATGAATGAATAAAAATTCAAGTAATATTAAAGACATACCCAATTACAGTATTGGGATCATAAATAGAATGGTGTTGTAAATACTGTAAATAAGTTGGTAATTTTTAATATCTTTGTCTAGCTAAAGTAATAAATAGTGACTAAAAAAGCACATCCAGGTAGTCCCCAACTTTCATAGGTAGTCATTCCTGCAAATAAGTTTGAAAGTCAAATTTATACAAGTTTAAAGTCAAATTTCTGCAAAATTTCAACAATTGATTTATGTTTTATGCAAAGAATTCTGTTACTGATGGCTAAAAAACGTGCTGAAATCCCTGATGGTTCCTCCACATTGGGCTTAGACAATCTGGAAGATAGAGGAGACCCCTCATTGGGAGATGGCTCAAAACATTCCCCTTTTCACCCAAGAATGTGTAAGTAAAACTGTACAGCTCTCCCTTCCACAGTCTGATGACCTTCCCTAATATCACTACCAAGGTAGTTAACAGCTGGGATATGCTAGGTATATGGAGCCAGGGTAGGAGAAAGAGATCTTGTCTGCTTGCCACCTTCCACTTGCGTGTGTGATTTCTCCAGTGCTCCCAGCTACCCTTCCAAGACTGTGACAATAGCAATGAGATAGAAAGAGAGAGAAGGGTGGTGCAGGGTCATTTGCTCTGGATGGAACCTCTGAGCAAGAAACTAGTATACCTTCTCTAGTACAGGGATTCAGCAGGACTCCCTTGGCATATATGAGTAGGCAAAGTAGATATAACTGAGTTCTTACCCCAGGCAGGGCGTTTGGAGAATAAGGGGGCTAAGTCACCAAAATACATCCCCCCTTTCTCCAGAGATGACTGGCTCTTCCCTAGTGTGACTAACTTGACAAGGTGCACCTGTTTCATGTAGAGACCCACTCACCTCATCTGGTGGCCCAAATTAAAAGCTCAAAGGCTTTCTGGCCCTGCCACTTGACATAGACTTATTGACTTGACCGAAATTTGTATTGGTTTTCATTTGAGAGCTGGTGTTTCCTTCCAAGTCCAGAGACTTTAAATCCCCATCCCCCTCTATAGCATCTTACCCTTGCACTAGTCTCATTTTATATATCCTTTTGCTCTCCTGATTGAGAAAGGACTGGATTTCACACCTAATTAAAAGAGATTGTATTGCCTGCTGTTTCCTTTCTTGCTCATTTTCTCTTGTGAGCAGGCAGCTTTTTATTCTCATGCTAAGTCCTATCCCTGGACCCCTGCAGCTTAAGGGACAGGCAGGAGCAAGGTTCCTGCAAAACAGAGAGTCAGGCCCTCTATCCCCAGTTCCCCACAGGCAGATTTTCCCTTCAGTACTCACCCCTGCTGGAGCCCTGTCTGTGTTGTGCTCTCACAGAACAGTCACTTAGAATACATGATGACTTTCATTACTGCAATTCCTTCCATGTTTCCAGTGAATGCCATCACAGGCTGACTCTATATTTTTACTCTAGTGAAAAGTAGGTTATTATTTTAAAACACAGATAACTATTTTTATCACTTTTTCATTTTGCCATAAGTTCTGTGTTCATAACACTGTGCATTTTTTATTTCAGATGGGGAGGATCCCCAAATACACATAATCACATAATCTATGTAAAGTTCTGCGGTTTTGTACAGTTGATAGGGTTGGGGTTTGGTTTTTTTTTTTTTTTTTTTGAATAGCCCAAATGCCTATTCAGTGCCAATCTAAGAAAGAATAGAGTTAGCATTTTCACACCATTCCTTCCTATACACTCCGTGAATAACCATCTAATCAAGATTTGTTTTCAATGGGGGACAAATCTTCTACAGTAGAGTATTTCAGATTTATTCCATTGGAATCTATACATTAATGCCCATTGGATGAAAAGGACATGCTCACAAAAGCCTGGACTTTGCCTTGCTGTGGCAGAAACTTTTTCCCACTGTATTAGTGTTAAAAATAAAAGAAAGCCTGGGAAAGGAATTGCCTCAGCATTGTGTGCTGGAGGAATGAGGTGTGCTTGAATGGGGAGGCAGGGTCCCCCTTTGCATCTGTACTCATATCAGCAAAAACGATTCAGCTTTTCATGGCTGTTCACTGCAGTGTGGGGCCAGTGTACTCAGGGAGATATTTAAGAATTGTGTCTATAAAATTCAGCCAGGCATTTCAGGCCAGGTTGTGTACATGTGCAGGTTTAAGTTTGTCTCTGTGGTTTTTAATGAAGTTGGTGGCAATATTATCACAATAGTCGTAACTCAGACTATTTAGTAGATAACTTGATTGTTTAGATGAACTAAATTTGCAATCCAGTCTGCTCAGTTTGTATTTTTCTCATGAAATTGTGTGTGTGTGTGATTATGTGTGTTCACTTCTCATCTCTAAAGCAACCTTCGTCATTACTTTCAGCATATTTCTTTTTTTCTACTGAGAATTAAGATAACTCTTGATCTTTGTCTTTGGGCACTTCAAGTTTAATTCCTCAGCGATCCACTGTTATGCAGTGGAGAAAGCATCAAGAGGCATAGGTTCTAATCCCAACCCTGCCACTTGCTACTGTGTAAAACTTTGGGCAAGTCATTTAGACATTTTGAGAGCCTCAACTTTCTCTTATATGAAATAGTAATAATAAGACCTATCCTGAAGGGCTAGGCACAGTAGCTCATGCCTGTAATCCCAGCACTTTAGGAGGCCGAGGTGGACAGATCACTTGAGGTCAGGAGTTTGAGACCAACCTGGCCAACATGGTGCAACCCCATCTACTAAAAACACAGAAATGATCGAGGTGTGGTGGCACATGCCTGTAATCCCAGCTACTCGAGAGGCTGAGGCACAAGAATCGCTTAAACTCGGGAGGTGGAAGTTTCAGTGAGCTGAGATTGTGCCACTGCACTCCAGCCTGGGCAACAGAGCAAGACTCTGTTAAAAAAAAAAAAAAAAAAACCTGTCCGGAACACATATAGGATTGTTGTAAGGAATACATGAGATGTTACATGTAAAAGAGTTGTATACACTGTCAAACACTATATGGATACTAATTATTATGATAATTGTGATAAAGCTACTTCCCAGAATTATCTGAAAGAAAACTCTATCATATATGACATCTCTAGTGTTATTGCTGTAACTAGTGCTGTGAGCCAATGTGTGTTTAAAGAGTGTTTTCAATTGTGTAGAAAAAATGTAATAAATCCGTCCTACAAAGAGGTGATCACAGACACAACCAGTTTTACCGCTTACTGTTCTACTTAAATGAAAGAGACCTTGGTGATAGTAAAATTGTATATAGAAAATTGTACATCATAGTGCCAAAACAGTTGTTTTACTTCTTGCATTGTGACATCTAAAAATATAAGTTCTTGGCCAGACGTGGTGGCTCACACCTGTAATCCCAGCACTTTGGGAGGCTGAGGCAGATGGATCACGAGGTCAAGAGATTGAGAACATCCTGGCCAACATGGTGAAACGCTGTCTCTACTAAAGAATACAAAAATTAGCTGGGCGTGGTGGCATGTGCCTGTAGTCCCATCTACTAGGGAGTCTGAGGCAGGAGAATTGCTTGAACCTGGGAGGCAGAGGTTGCAGTGAGCCAAGATCGCACCACTGCACTCCAGCCTGGCACCTGGCAACAGAGAGAGAGACCCTGTCTCAAAAAAAAAAAAAAAAAAACTAAGTTCTTTAGGTTAGCTGACTGAAGCTACGCCGAAGCATCACAGCCTAGAAACATGAAAACCATGCTAAGTCATGGATAGATATAGAAGTAGCTGGAGGTAGTAGTGGGCAAAGCCTTTCACACAGCTTTGCAACAGATCCATGGATCCTTAAGGGCCAGACCTCATGCAGGGGCAAACTATGCAATATAGTGAAGCAGTTAAGAGGGCTAACTCTAGAGCTAGACTACTTGGGTTTAAATGCCAGTCTACCAGCAATTGCCTCTGTGTACTTGAGCAAGTTTCTTAATTTCTCTGGCCTCAGTTTCCTCACCTATAAAATAGGAATAATATCATCTACTCTCCATGGTTGCTGTGAAGATTAAATGAAATCATACACATAAAGCAGTTAGAACAGTAACCCCTAAAAAAAGTTCTCTTGTGATTACTATTGTGGTATGTCTGTATGGTGAACTCAGCAAGAACTTGAAATTTGGTCTGCTGCTGATTGAGTTCCTGAACAGCCCTTCCTGGGTTATTTGTGCCTTCCTTTAGGGCCATACTTTGTATTAACACAGTTACAGGAGATTCACCTTAATTTTTTAATCTGGTAAAGAGAACTTGTCTTACAAAAGTTAAAATGATGGATTCTGTAGCCCAATACAATATTTTAGGCACATAACAGACCTGTTAGAACAAGAAAGAATGCTCTTACACAAACTAGCGCAAATTGTATTATTGAGCATTTATTAAGTTAAGCTCATACCATGTGAGGGTGATTGAGTGACGCAAGGTAGAAAAGCTCATTGAACTCAGTTTCCTGAATAAGTCTTCTATCCCCAAGTAGAGCAGAAAGAGTGTGAGGAGGTAGGCCTTCTTCCCATCTGGAGGCTGTTACCTCTCGGGTGGCTTCTCACAAGACGGAGAGATTTGGGCCAGAGGCCAACAATCAGTGCTTGGACCATTTGGTTTTGAAAGCCCACTTGTTTCACTTTCCCTGGCTGGTTGTTCAGTTGTAAAGGCAAGAATGGGGAATCTGATTGAAGCGTTATTTGGAGGGGGATTCTCTAGAGCCATCCTAGAGGTGAGCTAGAAAAATAAGAAAGCCCTAAGACCTACTGCTGTAGCCACCTGTTTTGTTTCTCATTCTGAATCCAAATCTTATCAACATTATCCCTTGTCATACAGCCTACAGTTTAGGCGTGGTGCTGGGTCAGGCTATCTGCAGCCTCCACGTAGCTGTTGCCTTCCCCCTGGGAGCTGTTTAATACTTCCCTGCAGCAAGTACATAAAGCACCCTATTACCCAAGGAGATCATGTATCCCACTCCTGGTTTACTCCTGCTATCCTGGCCTAATTATTAACAATGCTCCCTTTCACTCTTGAAAGTGCCCCATTTGAATAATAGATATGATCACCAATGTACTCTAGTCTCCTGGGTTAGAACTGCCATCTCTGACCTTTTTAACATTCCTTCTTCATTAAGCCTCAGAAAATTCAGAAAACCATCTATACCACACGCAACCATCCTAGAAAGTGCTCAAACAGGTTGTCAGAGATGACCAAAAAGAATGAGTAGATACAGAAAGCAGCCGTGGAGTGCCCCTTTAGCTAGCAGATTGCTTTCCATAGCCTATCTATCATCTGGAAAACATGGTAGTGACTGTTTGGTAGACATCTTAGTCTGGGTTGAATTTTCCAAGAATTTTTGCATACATGTTGTGGGTTTTGATAATATGCCATATAACTTAATAGGAAGGGGGTTTATTTGTTAACTATGAATGTGGTCACTGTGTATGAATAAAATAAGGGATTTTGATAAGTTGGGGGAGATGTAAACTTTCCCAAGGGACCTAGGCTTAAGCCTGTCTAAAGTGGAGGCAAAGTAAATGAACACATAAATAAACATAAAGTGGAGGTAGAGTGTTCATAAGCACAAGTCTTCCATTTGCTTTTCAGTTCTTTGCTGTAGGAACAGCAGGCAAACAAACCATCTGGTTATTAGGCCACTCCACCTCAGCCGCAGCTCTGGGGAATTAATATGGATGCCCAAAATGGCTGCAGCACTAAGACCGGAAATGGAGCAAAATTCAAGGCCCTATTCCCTTAGGCCATCATATCTGCAGCTTGCATGCCACAGCCTCTCAGCCTCCCTGCTTGCCTTTGTAAGGGCGGTGCGTCTAGGAGCCATGAGCATTACTCACCTGAAACCTAGGTGTTAGGAATGCAGCCAACTAGATCTGACCCATGCCCTGTTTTGTGTCTGCGTTGGCATGCTGCAGGTGACATCAGTTGCAAGGGGATGACCGAGCGCATTCACAGCATCAACCTTCACAACTTCAGCAATTCCGTGCTCGAGACCCTCAACGAGCAGCGCAACCGTGGCCACTTCTGTGACGTGACGGTTCGCATCCACGGGAGCATGCTGCGCGCACACCGCTGCGTGCTGGCAGCCGGCAGCCCCTTCTTCCAGGACAAACTGCTGCTTGGCTACAGCGACATCGAGATCCCGTCAGTGGTGTCAGTGCAGTCAGTGCAAAAGCTCATTGACTTCATGTACAGCGGCGTGCTACGGGTCTCGCAGTCGGAAGCTCTGCAGATCCTCACGGCCGCCAGCATCCTGCAGATCAAAACAGTCATCGACGAGTGCACGCGCATCGTGTCACAGAACGTGGGCGATGTGTTCCCGGGGATCCAGGACTCTGGCCAGGACACTCCGCGGGGCACACCCGAGTCAGGCACGTCGGGCCAGAGCAGCGACACGGAGTCGGGCTACCTGCAGAGCCACCCACAGCACAGCGTGGACAGGATCTACTCGGCACTCTATGCCTGCTCCATGCAGAATGGCAGCGGCGAGCGCTCTTTTTACAGTGGCGCAGTGGTCAGCCACCACGAAACTGCGCTCGGCCTGCCCCGCGACCACCACATGGAAGACCCCAGCTGGATCACACGCATCCACGAGCGCTCGCAGCAGATGGAACGCTACCTGTCCACCACCCCTGAGACCACGCACTGCCGCAAGCAGCCCCGACCTGTGCGCATCCAGACCCTAGTGGGCAACATCCACATCAAGCAGGAGATGGAGGACGATTACGACTACTACGGGCAGCAAAGGGTGCAGATCCTGGAGCGCAACGAATCCGAGGAGTGCACGGAAGACACAGACCAGGCCGAGGGTACCGAGAGTGAGCCCAAAGGTGAAAGCTTCGACTCGGGCGTCAGCTCCTCCATAGGCACCGAGCCTGACTCGGTGGAGCAGCAGTTTGGGCCTGGGGCGGCGCGGGACAGCCAAGCTGAACCCGCCCAACCGGAGCAGGCTGCAGAAGCCCCTGCCGAAGGTGGTCCACAGCCAAACCAGCTAGAAACAGGCGCTTCCTCTCCGGAGAGAAGCAATGAAGTGGAGATGGACAGCACGGTTATCACTGTCAGCAACAGCTCCGACAAGAGCGTCCTGCAACAGCCTTCAGTCAGCACGTCCATCGGGCAGCCATTGCCAAGTACCCAGCTCTACTTACGCCAGACAGAAACCCTCACCAGCAACCTGAGGATGCCTCTGACCTTGACCAGCAACACACAGGTCATTGGCACAGCTGGCAACACCTACCTGCCAGCCCTCTTCACTACCCAGCCCGCGGGCAGCGGCCCCAAGCCTTTCCTCTTCAGCCTGCCACAGCCTCTGGCAGGCCAGCAGACCCAGTTTGTGACAGTGTCCCAGCCCGGCCTGTCGACCTTTACTGCACAGCTGCCAGCGCCACAGCCCCTGGCCTCATCCGCAGGCCACAGCACAGCCAGTGGGCAAGGCGAAAAAAAGCCTTATGAGTGCACTCTCTGCAACAAGACTTTCACCGCCAAACAGAACTACGTCAAGCACATGTTTGTACACACAGGTGAGTGCTGCCCCACCCGGAAGCCTGGCAGCAGGGGCTGAGGGGTCTGTGGGAAGGCAAGGTAAGAGAGCAGGTAGAAGGGAAGGTTTGGGGTTATCATTTCAGATTTTAAAAAGACCCCACCAAAGCCTCTTCTAAAAGCCCCGACTGTGTTCCTCCCATCATAAAAACAAAGCACCCTGCCACCAAGAGACACTATCACAGAAACCCTTTATGGAGAAGGGATGTCCTAGGGATGTCCACACTGCCGAATAGAAGACTTGGGGCATCGTATAAGCCATACTCAAGTATTTGTGTTTCAGAGGCAGCATATTGTAGTCAGGAACAGCTTGAGCTCTAGAGCAGGGTGGCTTGGCTTTGAATTCAGGCTTAGCTGCTACTAAACCTTGTCACCTTGAAAAAATTACTTAACTTTTCTATACTTCAGTTTTCTTGTCTATAAAATGAAAATAATATTGATACACCTTCCTTGTAGTGCTGTCTTGAGAATAAAGTAATGTATGTGAAGTCTTTAGAGTAGTTCTTCACACATAATAAGTGCTCTATAAGTGGTAGCTATTATTAAGATGGTTAAGAGGAGTAGACATTCAGTTTGTATAGTTTGGCTCCAAAAGGTAGAACTAGACCAATGATTGGATGCTATCAGGAGATACTTTCCACTAAATAAAAGAAAAAGTTTGTTAACAATCAGACCTGCCCTAATATCGGATAGACTGCCTTTAAATAGAGTGCATTTCTATAATTAGAGGCATTCAAGAAGAGAATGGATGAATATTTTTAGGAATTTTGTACACAGGACTCAATTAACAAGATAGGTAAGATTGTGTTTCATCCCCGGATTCTGTGATTCCAGAGCTAAGATCTACTGACCTCTCAGCCAGTCCTTTTTCCTAGCTCCATAATGGGACAGAGATATGGAATTCCCATAAAATTGGGCATTCCATCAGTGTGCCTCCATATAAGTAACCACCTAAGCAATTGTGATTTCACATAGATTCTCTTGGACCTAAAAATACCTACAACAGTAATGATCATTATATTTGAAATTCTTTTTTTCTTTCTTTCTTTTTTTTTTTTTTTGGTTAGACAGGGTCTCACTTTGTCGCCCAGGCTGAAGTGTAGCAGCATGATCTCAGCTCACTGCAGCGTCAACCTCCCGGGCTCAAGCAATCCCCCAGCTTCAGCCTCCCAAGTAGCTGGGACTACAGGCGCATGCCACCACGCCCATTTAATTTTTTTATTTTTTGTAGAGATATGGTTTCACCATGTTGCCCACACTGGTCTCAAACTCCTAAGCTCAAGCCATCCACCTGCCTCAGCCTCCCAAAGTTCTGAGATTATAGGCATGAGTCACTGTGCCTCAGAATACGCCTATTAAATGATGAATAATTTACCAGGGAAAAGTTATATGCTTGAATTCTGATACATGAAAACAAATTAGTTTGTCAAGACAACCTTGTTTCCCAGATCAGCTAGTAGGAATCCAAGAGACAGGGCATAAAACAGCAAAGTTTAGATTGGGGACTGAAGGGAAAGAAAGCAACAGAGATGGAGGCAAGGCATCGAACTTAGAATTGTACAACTGAAATGGAACATTGCTTAAGATAAACTTTGCCTTCTTTGCAGTGTAATTTAAGTCAAGACATTATGTAAATTAATGTGCGTACTTTTACGAGAATCAGTTTTTCAAGATCACAGTATTCACACTTTCAAATAAATAAAGTGACTCACTACTAAATTTAGGAAGAAAATTGGGTAGTGTTAAGTCACTGTGTGTATTTGGGGTAAATGTGAATGCACTAATAACCTGACGTCAATCACAAGAAATTTTTCATGTGGTATGGGTATCACCATTATTAGGTGAATTAATCGTATAGTAATGTTTTTATTTTGAGCAACTTATGTTTTATAGAGTGCTGTCACATAGTGTATATCTTTTCCTCTCCCAGATAGCTGATTTATAAGGCATTAAATTAAGGATCCTCAGGAGGGGCACAGGAAGGGCCATTTGTGAAAGTGTCTCCTTAGCCAAACTTGACTTTGCTGTTCTTGAATCCATAAGCATACCTACTCTCCCCTCTGTACATCTCTTCAAGTAGACCTATCAGATATAAAATTCACACATTCTATTAGATCATATAGTGAAATAAGGCTTTAAATTTGCAACATAAAATTTTCAGTGTACTACCAAAGAGTATCTTCTTGATGTATAAATACATTTCTCCAATGGATTCACCAAAGGATTCTCTGGTTAACCAAGATAACTAGATTTGGGCATGAGAAAACCAGCAAAGGATTTGTACACTCAGACATTATAGATGCAAAAGCTATAGGTAGAGTCATTTTATAAATCTGAGTTATGCTTAAAGCATGAACTTCAGTTCTCTAGTAAATTGTGAACATCTTCAGTAAATTATGAATGTTGTTGTAATGGTATATATAATACAGCCCCATCTGAAAATCAAAATGTACCAAATCAGGCACCAAATTTAAAAGAAGTAATGCTCTTCCCTTTTATTCCAGAATTTTTTGGGAGTGGCAGTTTGGAAATCCTATCTGTCTTTCCAGACTTTTGTCTAACTGAAGGGGCCCCTAACCTAACAAACTTTTAGAACAATTGGTCTAGATTTTCAAAAGGAATGACAGCAGGAACATGTGGAAATAATTCAAGACCTGCATTCATTGTAGCTCACATTTCCAAACAAAGTTCTTTTCAATTTCTGGGGAAAACATTTAAAAAAAGAGGAGCCTCACAACTTTCCAAGAGCCCAGTGGAAGTGATAAAAATTCAGAGCAAAATGTCCAAATGTTAGTATAGAAAGATTCTAGAGAGCACGGAGATATTTCCAAGAGTAGGTTTGGACTCAGTGTTCCCACCCATACTCTAACCAAAAGAATCCTAAAAAGAAATAATAGCTTGACAAAAAGAAAGAAATTTGGGTTTTCTCCATCACAGCTACTATGTAAACCAACAGACCTGCAGAGTGACTGGCTTAGCAATTCAGTATCTCCAAAGTTTAATATAGATGGTACTTGCTTTCAACAACTGCAGAGATAAATTGTGTTTGATGGTACACACCTATAGTCCCAGATACTCAGGAAACTGAGACAGGAAGGTCTCTTGGGCCCAGGATTTTCAAGGCCAACCTGGAGAGAATCAATTCTAAGATTCAGATTCCAATTACAATTTTGTACTGCTCTATGTTAATATTCCACACTCTTGAAAGAAAGTGTTTGAAGCCAGGCATGGTGGCTCACGCCTGTAATCCTAGCACTTTAGGAGGTAATGGTGTGAGGATCACTTAAGCCCAAGAGTTTGAGACCAGCCTGGACAACTTGGCAAGACCCCAGCTCTACAAAAACTATAAAAAGTAGCCAGGCATGGTGCTGCATGCCTATAGTTCCAGCTACTTGGGAGGCTGAAGTGGGAGGATCACTTGAGCCCAGGTGGCAGAGATGCAGTTAGTGGAGATCACACCACTGCACTCCATCCAGGGCAACACAGCAGGACTCTGTCTCAAAAAAATAATAATAACAAGTGTTTGAGACAAAGACGTAGTATGTCATATTGATTTTGGAGCTAGGCTCTACCTTTAAGAATCAAGGAAGCTTTAATTGTAAAGCATATTTCATAGTGAATATAACACAAAAATTCTAAGTGGAGGCATAAATGAAAGATTATTGTATTGGAATTAGATGATTCGGATCCAGTTTTATTTCTTCTAAAGGGCTATGTGTCCTTCAACAAGTCAATTGATTTCATAACCCTCAGTTTCTTTGAGTTTAAAATAGAAATGATTTTTTTTCTGCCTTTTGAGTAGTTTTAAACGTGTGATGCATATGAGAGCTTTTCAGAAGAGGCAAAGTGTTACTTACTTTAAAAAAAAAATCCTCATCATTATTACTACTGTTTGCCCCTACCACCCAGGAGACACTGTTTCTTTGCTCTATTTCTTGTCTTTGAATAATACACATTTGACATGTGTCCTTCCTCTTTGGAATTTAAATGCTGAAACTATGTTATACTCCTTGGGTTTCTCTTGAATATTCTTCATAACAAGAATATTTTTATTCCTTAACAATTTTTATAAGAGTAAAATAAAATTCCTCATCTAAACACTCTTTATCAACTGCTAAACAAACCACGGTAGGACTTCATTACCTCTAGGAATTTCTTTCATTCACTTACTGCAGCTTCATAAAAGTTGTGAGAAAGGAAACTAAGAATTAAGGGCATGTTTGGAAGCAACAGAATTCAAGAAAAAAACAAACCATCCTGTCAGGGAACAAAGCAGTCCTCCTGTCTTCCCCCTTCCATCAAGAGAAAAAACAAAAGTCAAATAATGGAATGGAAATGAAAGGGAAAGGTAGAGAATATGAGAAGGAGAAGCCTTGGTGTCAACATGGATATGGAAGGCAAGCAAAAGGGAAAAATGCAAAGATAACCCTAGAGCAGTGTGATCCCTGCACTAGCAGCATGCAAATTATGTTCCCCCGTCTTTCAGCTTCACCCTAGATGTCCTGAGTCAGTCACTCAGGTGATAGAGCCCAGCAGTCTGTGTAACACTCCTGGTTCATGCTGAAGTTGAGAATCAATCCCTTAGAGGGCTGAGCCTAAGTAATTAGAAGAATGGCATCAGATTGCTTTTGTTACATAACATCATTCTTTAAAATTCCACAAATAAGAATCTGGTTAGAAAAAGTAAATCAGGCTGGGCCTGGTGGCTCACACCTGTAATCCCATTGCTTTGGGAGGCCGAGGCAGGCGGATCACGAGATCAAGAGTTCAGGAGTTCGAGACCAGCCTGGCCAACAAGGTGAAACCATGTCTCTACTAAAAATACGAAAAATTAGCCAGGCATGGTGGCAGGCACCTGTAATCCCAGCTACTCAGGAGGCTAAGGCAGGAGAATCAGTTAAACCTCGGAGGCGGAGGTTACAGTAAGCTGAGACCACGCCACTGCGCTCCAGCCTGGGCAACAGAGTGAGACTTCATTTCAAAAAAATAAATAAATAAAATAGGAAAAGTAAATCAAAATTATAGATCAAAGCTTGATTTTGTATTGGATAAATTATATCACAGAAACTAACCACTCACACATAAGAGGTAAGTTGAGTCTTCCAAATTACATGGCAAATGTATCCCTTCTGGTACTTAGTAGTACTGACTTGTATTATTAATATTATCATGTGTTATCTTTACACCTTCCCATTAGAATGGAAACCCTGTGAGAGCAGAAACCCACATATACACAGACATACACTTCATACACATGTATATACATGTATATTATACTTTGATATGTTCATTCATTTGGTGAATGTGCACATTCACCAGTAACCACCTGGTCTCTAAAACCTATTGAAATACAATAAATAAAAGAAAATTTTAAAATGTGAACATGCGTTCCAGGAGAATTTAATTCAAGGAACTTAGATACTTTCTTTTCACAGCAAGACTTTAAAATTTTTTTATTTTGCTAGAGAATATATTGTACACATATCTGTGTTCACACTTTTTTTTTCACCTACAAAAGATAAATGTTTTGGCCTTTTCTGAATCATATTATCAACAGCCCATTCATTGGTGACTGTTTTTAGCGCATTGGTATCCTCTGCACGTATGATAATTTTGCTTATTACTTTGAGAAGGTCAGCTATTTCGGCCATGATTTCAATGTAAATAGACATAGTAACTATGAAAGCATAACGATGTTGGTGATTGGGCCATAACAGTCATATCAAGATAATGTGTTAATCCTCATATGGAGCTTGGACTACTAATTGTATCAAGCCAGTGGGTATAAAGGAATAAGTATAAGGCTTGGAGTGAGAAAGCCATGATATTACTACTTTCTGACTGAGTGACTTTGGGTAAGTTCTATAGTCAACCTGAGCCTCAGTTTTTCAGATCGGTAGTACTTACTTTAAATGGTTGCTCTGTGAATTAAATAACATAATTTATATGAAAACACTTAATTACAAATGCTGTAAAATTATCACAGCCATTCATGTGTTATAGTAGCATCATACATTTTGCAGCATAATCCAGAGAACAAGGAATTCTTAACAGGAGAGGAAGATAATCTGGTTGGGCTGGTAGTATATTTTCAGGTGTGACTGACTTCTTAGGTGACCTTCAGTATGTTAGTACAACTCTCTTAATTGGAGAGACTATCTTCTGGGGAGGTTAATATCCACTCTAGTCACAAAGTTGTAAGACAAGTCAAGTAACGTGGGTGGAACTCTCCAAAGTTCTGCTTAAAAGTGAAATATCTTAGTTGTCACGGAAGCCACAGATATTTTGTGAATGCAGCATGCTCCCAATAGGGAGTCCCTCTTAGCCTCACAGTCCAAGCTGGCCACAGGATCACATACCCAGGGAATGAACAGAAAGTCTGGCAGGCAGTCACACCACTGATATTTCAGGCATGTGGGCCCCCCTTTAACCAGACTTCTCTGGATGGAGACTAGACTCTGCAGCCAGTAAAAGCTCCATATGATTCCATCTCAGCAGACTTCCATTGTTAATACTGAACCTTTTGCATTTTCTGGTCCAGTCTGAATGTTCCTCATTCAGAGGACCTGCACTTTCAAGTATTCCTTCTGCTCTCCTCACCCATGGCCACCTTCCATTACCCACCTTCTCCTCTTTCTCCTGCTTCCTTGCTGCCTGCTCTCTCATCAAGCACCCTGCCTTGGTTTTTTGACCTGTCACTATACTCACGAAAGAGGAGGGCATTGTGCTAGGGCAGATGATGGGGAGGCAGAGAGAACAGGAGAGTCAGGTAGGAATAGTGCTTCTGAAAAATCTGATAACAGCATTCATTGACCTTTTCACAGCTCAGGAGAAGCCCTGGTTAAAATGAGGGGGAAAAATCAGTAGAGTAAGTGGGTTCTTTCTGAGCCCCCAGAGCAAGAGGTTGCTATTCAAAATTGGGTGTCTGTACACATTAGGATGGCTTTTACTTGAACTTTGTGAGCTTCAGGCAAAACCCTTGCATCTTCTAACCTAAGCAGTTTCTTCCTTACTCTTTTTTTTTCACTTGTAAGTCATGGCAGAGTAAGTGTCAGAGCTGGTCCATGAGAAGAAGGTGATGAGGAGGCATTGAAAAATTGAGAAAAATGTATACTTTTACCATGCCCAACACCCTTGGCAAGCAGTAAAGGACACCACCTCCCCCTCAATTTCTTCCCTTGCTGTTTGGTTTCTGTGCCTCTAGTGCACAGTGACTGCTTTCCTAGGAAGTTCTCTGTGCTCTGTGCTGACATTTTATCCATATACCACTTCTTGACTTTTGCATATGTATTTGAGAGAGTAAACTATACCCTTAACTCTGAATTACATAGCTGCAGTATAATCACTGGTTTTATTGATTATCTGAAATAATTTTTTAAAAATTCAGGATTGGCTTCTGTATGCCATCCACATCATTTTGCAATTGGTTTCATTTATCCTTGGTTCCTTCGTGATGAATGGAACAGTTTAATTTTTCTTAAAATGACCACATACTCTGTACTAAATGCTTTATCTCTTCAATTTTGAAAACACCTTCATGAGACAGGTACTTACTATATTATTCTCAAGTCATAGATAAGGAAACTGAGGCTTATAGAGGTTACATTACATGCCCAAGCCACTCAGCCAAGGAAATGGAATTCATATCTTACTCCTACATCTATATAGCCCCAAAATTGATCATTTTAAAGTGAAGGAACTTATATGACCTTCCCCTTGTTGTTATAATTCAAGTATCCACTTTTTACTTTGTGTCCCTTTCTGACAAATCAGGCTTGCCATTCCTGACCATAAGCTTAAACCTGGAAAGATATCTCTGGCCATTTATCTTCACCTTTCACTTCTTTACTTGGAGAGCAACAATCAACAGACCTCATCCATTTTATGTATAATGTCTAAAACCATTTTGGGATTGCCATAAGTAATATGCAAGAAAATAGTGGGAAAGAAAAATTTTTATTGAAACATAATAATTCATTCCTGCTGGGTGACTGCATTTCAAATTTATACATACAGAATGAAAGTTGTGAGCACCTCACTAATCTGAAAATATACCCCATTTAGTAAGACAGTTCCTGAAATACCTACACTCCATCATCACAGAGCCTTAATAATTATAGAGAGCACCTTCCTTTAAGGAGCTCCCAAGTGCTTTGCAAACATTTCTCCTTATTAAGTAACATACCGTTGTTCTGTGGCAGGGAAGGAAACAGGATACTTTGTCGTATTTAAAAAGTGGGACTGTTAATGCATTCAGTGACTAAGGAGGTTTCCCTCGGGTCATTCACTGACAATGCCAGGATTAGAGTCTTCAGGGGTTGTGGTCCACCATGGGCTGAGGACCACTAAATCCACAAAGGACCACGTGGCAAGTGCCTGGTTCAACTCTTCACATAGAGAAGGTGAAACAAACCCAGAGAGATGAAAACACTTAAAAAGCCCAGAGTCACATGGATAATTAATGGTAGAACCAATACTACATGCATACAAACAACATACCTATATATGCTATGGAGAGAAACATGACAACTGTGAAGAATCAATTTATAGACAGATTCGGAGAGTGTGAAAATAGAAAGGCTTCATCAGTGACCTTGCCTCAAGGAAGAACACAAAGAAGGTAAAAGTTTCAAACAGCAGAGCATTTTAACATAGGTGAAGTTTCAACTTCCTAGCAGCCAAAATATCATCTGGAATTTAACATACTCTTCCCATAAAAGGTGACAGGTGGACACATTTTAAATAATAGTTGGCCAGCCTATCATAGCCTCTATAAATTGTCCGAAAGCATGAGGATACCAAAGACCAGCTGACTTCCAGGCATGTTTACAGATGACAGAAATGTTTCAGCTAAAAACATCCATGACTGTCTCTCTTGGGGAATCTCTTACTTCAAAAAAAAAAATGTACCAATGTAAACACTATGCATAGACTGAGGTCTTCAGCAAATTGGGATTATTAGCAATGAGGCATCCCTAACTTTCCTGTTTTAATCTAAAAGTAAAATTCTTCTCTTCTCTCCCTGTGATCTTATGCATCATACTGTCTGGTCAGTATGCTTCAAAGCCTATCTGTTTATGTTTGAAAACACAACAAAAAAGAATCTTCCTGATGAGAGAAAGTTTCATAAAATGGATCAGGAGCGTACAGCACTTAATACCAGTCCTGCCACATAGTAAGCACTCAATACGTGGTGATTGTTTTTATTGCTGCTATTACCATAATACATCAAAGCTCTTCTATTTGATAATGGGAAAAATGGAAAAACAGTCAAGGCATATGTTTTAAATGGAAGTTAGCTCAAATTTTAAAAGATTTCTTACCCTGATGCGTAGTTCAGATGTTGAAATATTACCCTAAGGAGTTTCAGAGTCTTTGGATTTTAGTTTGGATCATGGAAGAGTATGTGGAAGAAGGACTTTTTTCTCTGAGGTGAGTGCCTACACTGGGCAGTGAGGATTGAGATGGTAGAGATGGACCAAACACTTTAATGCAGTTCATCTCACCTGCCAGAGGCAGAGCTGAGAACAGCACAAACAAGTCTTTAAGTAATTATCTAAAGAGATGTCACAGGCCCATGGACTTTAAGAATACCTCATGTGGTCATTCAGTGACTGGGTATTTTTACTTACCTTACTGTTTGTAACAGAATTGATCATTTGGTTTCTAAGCCAATGCAAAGCAGTAAACTGAGGAGAAAGAAAGGCTTCTGCCAAGAGGCTGAGAACAAAGGACGAGGCAGGAAAACTATTTTAAAAGCTGACCCAAGAGTTCAAAAACCATATGGAAGCATTTAATGGGGGTGGGAAGTAGCCTTGTAATAAGAACACCATGCATGTATTCCCACACTGCTCTTGGTGGTCTGCAAAGTGATTTCATATGTATTTTATGTCAACACCAGCACAGTGAGGTAAGTAAGACTGTATACCTCAGAGGCATTTGGTGATTTGTCAGAATGGTGTGTAGTGTGTTGGTGTCCAGATTTGAACAGGACCATTTGAGTCTGATATCGTCATGTTGCCCACTCTCTACTCAGCCTCCACACCTGCTGAGGCCACGCTCCAGCTCAGTACAGTCAATAGAGAGCAGGCAATTAACCTTTAAGTTACATGTTAGGAAGATTTATGTCTAAAGTAGACAAACTTGAAAGTATAGCTCCTCAAAATGACTTATTCCTATGTTGGCAAATATCTTCCAAACTCACCATCAATACGTAGGTGTATTTATTAGACAGACTACTAGAAGTGGGAACTTTCCCCAAGGAATCAAGCTATATGACCAATGTTCTTGGTTATCAAGAATTCTAGAGCACCCCATGTCTCCAAAGATCTTTCTTCTCTCTTATTTCTTACATTGGTTTGATAATGTTAATGGGAAACACTAAATCCCCTAATCAGATCACTGAAAGTGACCCCCTTCAAAAGTAGCCCTCCCTTTTCCACAGAATGACTTTGAAGACTTTTAGTGGGGAATATCTGGTAGATTTCCAAGAGAGCCATTTTATGGCACAGGGAAATGGAAAACAGAACTGTCTTGGCATCACCATAAAGCAAAATTTCCCTGCACATGAGAGGCTAGGAGGGCCTGGGTTTTCCAATCAAGGATGATCCGTTAAGCGATCAGATTTTATTTTTTTAATTTTTTTGTTTTTCTTTTTTGTTGTCTTCTTTTTCTGTCCTTCATTCTCCGTCCCTTGCTATGTCTCGCTCTGTCCTGCTCTCTGTCTCTTCCTACGTCAACAGGTGAGAAGCCCCACCAATGCAGCATCTGTTGGCGCTCCTTTTCCTTAAAGGATTACCTTATCAAGCACATGGTGACACACACAGGAGTGCGGGCATACCAGTGTAGTATCTGCAACAAGCGCTTCACCCAGAAGAGCTCCCTCAACGTGCACATGCGCCTCCACCGGGGAGAGAAGTCCTATGAGTGCTACATCTGCAAAAAGAAGTTCTCTCACAAGACCCTCCTGGAGCGACACGTGGCCCTGCACAGTGCCAGCAACGGGACCCCTCCTGCGGGCACACCGCCAGGTGCCCGCGCTGGCCCCCCAGGCGTGGTGGCCTGCACGGAGGGGACCACTTACGTCTGCTCCGTCTGTCCAGCAAAGTTTGACCAAATCGAGCAGTTCAACGACCACATGAGGATGCATGTGTCTGACGGATAAGTAGTATCTTTCTCTCTTTCTTATGAACAAAACAAAACAACAACAAAAAACAAAAAAGCTATGGCACTAGAATTTAAGAAATGTTTTGGTTTCATTTTTACTTTCTGTTTTTGTTTTTGTTTCGTTTCATTTTGTACTACATGAAGAACTGTTTTTTGCCTGCTGGTACATTACATTTCCGGAGGCTTGGGTGAATGATAGTTTTCCCAGTCTCCCTCGGATGGTGGCCTTAAGGCCTGGTAGTGCTTCAAGAGGTCCACTGGTTGGATCTCTAGCTACTGGCCTCTAAATACAACCCTTCTTTACAAAAAAATCTTTTAAAAAAAAGTAAAAAAAAAAAAATTCCACTTGTGAAGAGCACTACAAAAAATATATAACAAAATCTAAAAGGCCTACTGTCTTTAAGTACACCGCTTGCAGTGTTTCAGTGGACATTTTCACAATTCTGGCCGCTTGGACTTCACAGTAACCAGTTAAAACTGTGGAATATCACTTCTGGTTGAAAATCCAGAGGAAAGGCCCTGCTGTTTTCCACCTACCACGTTGTCTGATTTCATAAAAGGGCTGTGGGGGTGGGAAGGGCAGTGGGTCTGGTGGTGTGGGAAAGAAAGACGAATGGCAGGCTTCTCCCCCAGATTCTGCCTGGGTCCACACACCCTGGCCCACCTTCTCCATATCCCCCCTTGCAGCGAAGCCAGGAAGACTTGGACAAGCAACAAGCAACAGTGGCTATCGTATTTATTCAGTGTCTTCGCTGAGCCACAGCCTCAGCACAATCAAGAGGGACTTTCATGAAAGGCAGGAATGCAGATAAAACAAAGATATCAGAAATTTGCACCTATGTTTCTAGGTACAAGAGAAGGATTATTTCCAACAATCTTTGCAAAAAAAAGTGTCAAGATATATTCTTGTGGAAGAGAAAAAGAAAGAGAAATGGAGGGTGGGGGGAACAATAAAAAGTTCTTGAGGCTTTTTTAATTCAAAATTTTATAGAGGGGCAAAAGTGACGTTTACCAGATAGAATGCTGATTTTTTTAATATATTTACAACAGTATTTGTGTAAAAAAAAAAAAAGTGAAATTGTTAAAGGTAATTTTTTTTCATTTTGGTTTTGCATACACTGCCACCAATTCCTTCTCTTTTATTTCACACACATATATATATTTTTCGGTAAGTCAAGACTGTTAAGGTTAGCGATACTGCTTCCAGATAGAAAGAATAAAAGGCAACTAAAGTTATATTTGAAAGAGAGGAAGGATATTTTCTTCATATTTTTTTTAATTTTTCTTAATTTTTATTATTTTAAGTATTGCCTGGGTTGATGAGGGCCTCTGTGGCCAGCCCATCCCTGCTGTAATTTGAATTGCTGCTTTATATTTTGATATGTAGTTCTTCGACTTTAGCAAACTTAAGTTGCCCCACCGAATAATTTTTTCAACTGATTCATCTAGAATTCTGTTCTTTTTCATGGAAGAGACTGTATCTTTCAGAAAGAGATTGCTTGCTTCTCCAAAATTTCATTGAGATCTTACAATTCTAGAATTTCTATTGACTTTACTTTTTTTTCTTGGTGAAACACTAGTAGTCTAGAAGTCTTGATAAATGGGGTCTTTTCTTTTGTGATCAGCCAGGAAGAGGAGTTCACAAAACTCTGCCATAGCTCCTCACCCTTCCCAACTACAAAGAGCGTCGTTATGAGAAGCCTGTTACAGATCAAGATGCATTGATGCCAAAATTACTTTTTTTCTTTCAAATATCACCTTCTGACTGTTTCCACCATGGTTAAGAGGGCTAAATAAGACGATCATTCTTTAGATGACTAATTAACCCTTGCTTCTTGGAAAGGTTTTAGGGAAATTAACAAAAAATTCCCAGATGCCAACATCCACCATTCAAAAGGCCACCAGTCTATTGCATCATACCAGATGCCACTCTCTCTCCCTAGTTGGGATTTCTCTCCTCGGTCCTGATGAAAGTGTTATAATAGAGATATTTTCATTATAGACAGTGTCCTAAAGGGATTCCATCTCAAATATAGGAATTCTTAAACCTAGCTAAAACTCCCAAAGTGATTTCATTTCTGGGCATATTTTAACACACTTAGAGGAAAGCAAATCTTTAAACAAAGCAAAACACCAAACTACAGTTTTAAAAAGAAGAAAGGAGAGAGTATTTTAGTTTCAAAATTACATTGCATTTTAATTTAATTTTCCTTCTAATTTTCCTGTCAGCATTTTATTTACAAAAACTGTGCAGCAAACGAGAGAAAATCTTCCAACACAAACAACTCTGTAATGACTAAATTGGTTTTATTCATATATTTTAGACATTTGGTTAACTTGGATCTTTTTCATAAGTTCTCTGTGATGCTTAGTAAGGTTAGTGTAACTGAAGTGTTTGTGAGTTTGATTTGGTCCCACAGTGCTGAATTAAGTGGGTATTTTGCTACAGGTTTTAATGTAAACTTGGGTAGTTAAATGACTGTTGACTATAACCTATCATGATTTCTAAGAGGAGTCCTACCAAGAACTGTGTGTCCAAAACGGACCTGTTTTAACAGTTAGTGAGGAGCAGCTTCCAAAATAAAGTAAGTTCGTTTTTCTATTGCTAATTTTGCTTTTCAAAACTGTTGTAAGACTAATATTTCCACTTACCACCAATAGAGGGAGCATTAGTTAATTAACTGTGTCATGGAATTGTTTTGATGTTTTGGAAAACAAGTGATTCCACCCATAAAATAAAAAGAGAAGATTGACCTTAAGAAAAAAAACTCTTAAAGCTAGAAGACAATGACATGAAATCACTCAATACATGTTACAAATGAAAGAAGGCCAAAAGCCACTTTAAAGTATTTTTAACTGTTTAACAGTAGTGGATTTGAAAGTGTCTTTTGTTCAAATTTAGCAAAGTAGGAAGAATCTTCATTAATACCTCCAGAAAAGTTGATCTTAGGTGCCATTATGGGCCACATGTAGCTTTCTACTTCTCAAATCTGAGGGAGACCCATTTGCCTTAATGCTGATTAGCCATGTAAAATGCTAAGCAATTGGGTTAGAATCCACCTTTTCTTTTGGTAGAACAAAAGATAAAGAAAAAGCTGCAGGTGACTTTAAACCCTAAGGATTCTATCATCCTTTCCCTGTAAAGGAAGTGTCTCTAAAAAAAAAAAAAAGAGTAGGTGGATCCCTAAAGAATTCTTAACAAGGTGATATAATCACTGTAGTCCAAGACAAAATGGACCAGCCAGGTTTGCATAGCAGTGGACATATTCCTACTGTATGTTTACCCTTCCCAAACATGTCACATTCTAAAATAGCTGACAAATTATTTTGTGGAGAGAGGAAGCTGGATTGGAGTGGGAGATCTAATATGGAGGAGCAAAAAGGTAGTTGTTTATTGCCATATTCTTGGCCTGTCAAATGGCCGCTTTCCAAACTGACCCACATTTTAGGAAATAAACCATTCTGGACCTGTTTCAAAAGGATAGAGATGCTTTTAGATTGTCAGTTCTCACTTTCGAATTAAACAATCACAAATATCTTTGGAAATAGGGAAAGATATTTTGCTTCAGAATCAGAGAATGAGTGTGGATCTTTTTAATGTTTTGGTTTTTCTTTTTTTGTTTCAAGTCCTACAGTCATCTTACATTTAGACCTTCATACTAGGATGATATCAGTGCTAAAAACTTTCTTTTTAGTAGCAAGGAAAAAGATAGATAAGATAAAAGCAGATGTTCCAGATTTAAGACTTCTTAGGATGAGTACAAGGAGGAAGAACTAGTTGGAAAGGACATTTTTTAGCAATTTATAATTTTAAAATGAAATTTGCCAAACAAGGGAAAGGAGAAAAAAGTCAAACGGGAATTTTTTCTCAAGATATTTAGATACAGTTTATAAAAAAATATTATTTTCTAGCATTAAAAACATTGGTATTATCTCAGCATCATGGGCAATTTTTCCTTATTAAATGCCAGTATTTATACAACAAAGGCCCCCAAATGTGTGAAATGTAATCCTAAAAAAAAAAAATAATTGGAACACATGGATCTGATACGACTCTACACACAGGGAAAATCTGAGAAATAAGCTAAGCAAAAAAAAAAAAACAAAAAATCTGAAATGAAAATCTCTGTATCAAAATGGTTTCCTGTATATTTTAATTGAGTGGTAAACTTTAGCTCCTAGTAACAGTTTTATAGCCTGTTCTCTTCCCAGATTCCTAATGCTTTGAATCTATTTGTGCCATGATTAAGTGTGCTGGATAATTTCTTGCTCATATTCTAGCTCCTAGTCGTTTTAGAAGTCATAGTAGCTCTTGGCCTTAGAAAGAATTAGGTTTGCTTTGTTTAAAAGTCCTAGGAGTTTTATTTATCACCAAAATATTCTATAAGGTCCAAAAATGCTATTTTTCAACCCATGAACAGTAAGAATTTGTGAATTCCAATAATTAAAAGAGAAAAGTTTTCCTCCCGGTGTATTTGTTTCACATTCAGTCCTAAAGCCTTGAGCTACGTGTACGTCCCTCACAGAAGCACACCAGCAGTCTATGCTCTGCCCGTGCCCAAAACTCAATGGTTTCTCTCAGCACAAAAGTCAAAAATGAGATATGCCCTGATAAAACCCGTTCAATTCCTGAGAAAGCATAATAAAGGCTTATGTCGCTTCCTTTTTGGAGCTCCTTCATAATGCTCCCAACACCTGTGACCCCTGGGAAAACAGGGCGCAAGGTAGATCTGCCCAGTAGTCACAGGATAAACACCCATTCTGGAGCCGTCCTCTGTTGTTCTAGAAGATGTTATTTGATTAGTTGGGGCTGGGAGCAGGGGATATATGATTCTGTGGAAAAGGTATCAGATCATCAAATCAGGTCTGCCTCTGCTATAGCCAGTGTGCTGCTGCATCAAAAGGTAACAAAGGGAAGGTGCAACGTAAGAGCAGACACAACCTGAGATGCCTTTCAGATTTAGGAGAACAGGATGGTGCCCTTTCTGTTGTGACCTGACTCTTAAAAGAAATCTTCCAAAAGAATTCTTTAATTTGGTAATGAGTTGAAGTCCAGGGTAATGGAACCTCTAGGGCAGAGAACAAAAGAATTGCAAAAAATGTATTCAGCACCAAACAATGCTAAACCAAGAAACATCCAATCACAAAACTAGGAAGTTTGGCAAGAAGTAGTTAGAGAAATCTCTGAGCTTTTCCATGGGTAGGGTCGACAGACTCTCTTTTGAGTGATTTCTGGCTCTGAGAAACCTCTTTACTCACTAGAAAAGAACTTTATTTAAATGGCCAATTTTTTCCTCAGAAAAAGAAATTAAAAAAAAAGAAAAATAGGACACTGAAGACAGAACCATGTGACTTGGTGACAAACAAAAGGAAGGGTGCACTAGAATTTCAATAGGCTCCCTAATTCCATAGAAAAAGCAAAGCAACCCAATGCCTCCTGAGCCTGCAGCGCATGAAGAGAGTACTTGAGCTGACCCAGCCACCAGGCTTTCTGGGGCTAGACATAACTTCCCACTGGAACAGCAGCAGCTTCTTTCCCCTCTTTGTGTTTTCATGAAGAAAACAGTTGTTCTCTTAGGTACCCAGGAAGTAGATTACATGGAGCAAACTTTCAAAAGCAATCTCTACCCTGGTGCTCAGGCTGCATATAGAGGCAGAAAAGGGGCATAGAAGAGCTCTTGCTCTTGAGAGAGAATATTTTCATATTCCCAAGGGCTTTCTGTGGAGAGTTGCTATTTCTGATGCCACTTAAACCTTTACAAGAGAAAAGGCTGTGGTGACTCAGTGTTCCTGTAAACTCAGAATGTGAAAATTACTAATCCAAAGCATCATTGCTAGCACTGAGTATCAAGATGATCAGCCTGACCAAAATACTTCAAAGACTCTTCTAAGTCTCTGAAGATTTTTTTTCTCCTTCAACACTGAGTATAGCAGTCAGCAGTGTACATTAGCAGATCCCTGGGAATGATTATGGAATAGTAGGGCTTGTTTCCATGCTTTTTAGAGTGAAGAGGTAGAAAATGAGGGCTGCATAGTGTGGGTTCTTTTTCAGAACTATGTATTTTCTCCTCACTGAATGAGGGGTAAAAATGGCCTGGGTTGAAACAAGAAACATCATCTTTCCACAGCACTGACTAAAACACCTGCCATTCCAGTGGTTTCTTGAGGCCCCACCTGTTGCTCCATAAACTGTAGACTTTCAGACTGAAATCTAATCTTAAGTGACCTCAATTAAGGTGTTTTCACAAGAGGCTACTTATTGTATAGCATTATTGCCTTAAATCAGAAAGCCCTGGGAAGAGGACAAATGATATAGAAATGAGAAGGCTCTGAAGATACAGACATTTCTTGCTGTTTGATAGTTATATTATCACAAAAGTAAGCCCTATTTGTGATTGAGGACTATGGAAATAGTGACTTCTTGGGGAGGCACCAAACTTGTCTAGAACTGGTACTCTCAGATAGTGGCTGCTATTTCCTATTCTATTTCAGTGACGTAGGTTGGGCTGAATGTAAAATAGACATCATATTACTAAATAGAATCCTATAAAATGTAGTCACAGGTGCCTGAGAATACTAGTTTTAAACATTTCCTTAACAAGGAGAACAATCCCAGCAAAAAGCTTTCTTTCCCCATACAATGTATATCTGTAAACTTTTTTTTCCCTCAGTTTTAGAGAGCATCTCTTTTATCTGGCAGTTCTTTGTTTAAATACAAACTCGTAAGTTTCAAGTCTTCAGTGAAAAATTATAATCTACAGATGATAATCTACAGAGAAAAATCTAGCCACAGTCTTGAGAGTCCAGGCTTCTGGAATGCCTAATGAGGGTATGAAAGAAAAAGGTTTATTTGGTTCAAAATGCCTCAATGAGATTTTGATAACATCCAAGAGAGAGAAAGAGAAAAAAAACAATAACCACCTTGGGGGCATCTGTTTCTACTAGTGTTGCCAACAGTTGTTATTACCCAGCAAAATCATTGCAATTTATATGTAGATTCTAGTAATGAAAGAGTCCTAACCCATCCAGTATGTCACCACTGCTGTCCAAAATGTCTATAACTGAGTGTACATTATTTATACGTGTGCACACAGTGTGAGCTGCTCTCAGCACAAAACTGTTCCATATTCATGTTTCCCAGTGACAACAAGATAGATTTTTGAATTTCTGGTTAGGAGTCAAAGGTCTTACATATCTCACATGTCTGCTTCTGCTTTGTTGCCTTACTTGGGTGCATCACTATCTGTGATGAGAAATTTAGGGCAATCTGAAGGAGTCCAACCATCAGTGATTTCTATGTATCCCTTTCATGAGAAACTTGAATATGCTTACATGGAGTAGAGTGCATTTAACAAACTCTGCAGTTCTGTTGGACTTATTGACATGTATGTGCATGTGTGTGTTTGCGTGTATACTTATTGTCATCTGGGAGTGTGTGTGCCTCCCAAATGAAGCACACACAGGCAGAGGTCCTCATGCATAGATACAGTTGCCTCTTTCCACCATTGTGCTAAAGACTGTGGCTCCCTTCCCAGGAAGCAGTCACCTGCCCACTCTGTTGCTTTTTGTAATGTTTCAGAATTGGGAGAAACAAATGCAGCTTGTTGAATCCACAGCAAACCCACAGGGACAGGCTGTTTTCTTCCATAAGAAGGTAGAACAGAAGTCTTCGACTGGTGAGCACACAAGAGGGAGCAGCAGTCCAGGGCACCTCCCCAGGTCTCCTGGAGGAGGGGGCACCAACACCAGGCAGGCAAAGCCCACACAGACTTTGGCCTGAGCCATCCCACAGCTCAAAGGCCTTCATTCTTTTCCTCTATGCAACCCAGTGCGCACACACATACACACACACACACACACACACACAAATTTTATTCCCAAACTAAAGCTTCCTAATTCTGCTTGTACTCACAGGATATCATCATAATTCACAAACTGTGTCTCCTGAAACCAGTGTGGCCTTTGCCAAAGTCTTTCCAGGAGTGGGTTGTTTACCATGTCTAACAAACCAATAGACTATTGGGGGGAATATTTTTTGGTAATCTCTAAGAATTGATAGCTGTTGCCCATCTCAAACATTAAAGTAGAATGCCACTCTAGTATATTGTACTGAGTGAATAGACTCTGAAGGCTTGGTGGCCTGGAATTCAGGATTCAGTTTTCTCACTCCCATGCCCTTCTTTTACTAGATGGTTTGTTATTTTTTATGACATGTAGATTATTTCTGCTTTACAGAAGTCAGAGGACATTTTCCTTCCTCTTCTATTTTGGTGACTTTTCCCCTTCCCCTGTTAAGTAAGGCTACTTACAGTTGCAACTTTTTTGTTGTTATTACTTTTTTAAATTGTATATTGTCTTTCTATATCCAAAAGAAGTCTGTGACTGTAACCATAGGTATTTCTTTTTACTGGAAAGAAAAATAGTCATTTCGTTTTTTTTTTCTTTTAATTAACAGTACTAGTGACTTTGTGAAAGAATATGAGTTACTATTTAGGTATGCTTACTTAAGTACAATACACTACATTGCAGTATTTCTGAAACCTAGGACATACACATTATATATAACAATTTTATATTGAAATATATATCACATTATATTCATTTTAACTTTTGAATCTGCCTATGATCATGAGTTGATTGAAATATTATGTCTTTGCATATATCACCCATCACCAACCTGCTGCAGTTAATCTGGTGCATTTAATAGTAATCATTACTGCTCTAATTTGCTTTTTATATTATCAGCTTCAATATTGTCTTTAGAGGATTTTAGAATTTTTTAAAGCTCAGATTTAGCAAATGTAGGAAAGTGAAAACTTTTTTTGAAACTTTTTTGTTGGTGTGACTAATACAAAGAGGTTCATATTCAAAATGGTCTTGTTAGCTGACCCACTCAACATCTGAAGAACAAAAGAAGTGCATATGAATGTATCTGTGATTTTCCCCTGTAGGACTGTCACTGTCTATATTTGCTTTTAAAAATATGACCAACGGGCTGCTTAAGTGCTATATGATCTGACCAACAATAACAGGCTGCGTTTAAAATGGCCAGTCTTAAGACAGTGAACTGCCTAGTTTTCCCCTTAATACCGGTTCTTTACTACTTCTTTTTTCAATATGCTTTTAATTATTTTAACTAGTCTTCAACCTTTCCCTGGAGGCGGTGTGGCAATATAGTGCTCATTTTCCTGGGAGCTTTTTTTCTTTTTTTTTTTCAAACTAAAACCAGGGTTTGAGGAACTCTTTATCCACAGAGGCTAATAGAAATATAACTCAGAAATATCTATCTGAGACATTTTTTAGTCTGAAGAATCCATAAAATGGTGGCTCTTGGGTACCCAGCCCTCAGGATCTCCATTTACCTATTAAAGTGAGGATTCGGTGCCTTTTTTCTTCAGTTAGGCCATCAAGGAACCTTCAGAAATCAGGCATCCGGTCTTCCTATACAGTAAATACTTTCAGATAAAGAGTTTCTTCAGCTTCCCTCGGCTATTCAACCCAATGCATGGAAAGCCTCAGTTGAATAAACTTTTCCACCATCCTGGGTACCTGAAACTAGTGTCCTTCTTCACTTCTACCTTCAGGACAAAATGAAGAGAGCTTTTTAAAACCTCAGTATAAAAGACCTTCTCACACTGGACCAATATGAAGACCTCTCAGTGTGAATGCTGAGGAATTCCTTCCTTTCATCTGTCCTAGTAGAGTTTTATTCTCTAATCCCATCCCATTCTGCTGTGCCTCTCCAGCAAGTCCCTTTTCACCCTAGCCAAGCTCCCTGCAGGGCTCTCCAGTTGTGAAGCCTGGTATTCACTAAGGAATGACCTACTCTTAGTCTGCTTTGAAAGGGTGAATGTCTAGTGTAATGGCAAGATTACCAATCTGTTCTCCAAAGTGTTCAACCAGATATATTTCTACTAGACAAACATAATTGTTAATTGACTGTTAAGTGAGGCTGTTTCTTCTCTAAGGATCAAATGATATCCAAATTATATCAACTTCATTATTTCCCTCTTTCCTTTTCCTAACCCTTTCCCTTTATTTCTTGTTTCTCTTGAAGACTACTTCAAAATACCTATTCGTCTTCATCACTGCCCTCAAACCTCTAATAATTATGACCCCTAACTGTTCATTTCTCTTCCTTTCTCTACCCCTTTCTGAACATCTTTCTTTAAGCTTTATTTAATGAAAGAACACTAAAGTGAGTGAGTTCATAAACTTGAGACTCGTAGGCAGAGTGAAGCATGTCTTCATTTTAGCTTCAGAGTTTAAAAGTTATCAATATTCTTTTGAGAGTGGGAGAACCTGAGTCACAGTTTTAAATGTCAGCTGTACTAGCTGAGGTCATTAATTCCTCTTACCTTCACATTTGGCCAAAGATGAGAGAAAAAATGTTTTCTGGTTTTTTAAAATACCCTAGTGTTCAAATTCTTGATATGAGTAAACCACTGCTGCTGGAGAAAAAAAAAAATCACTCATGTTGACTGTTTCCACTAGTCAAATTACTTGTTTATCAGACTTTAGATTATAGGAATCTACAGAAAAGAGTAACATTTCAAAATAATTTTGATAACTGTTCAAGCCTTAGTGAGCTCTTCTCAAACAAGAAAAGCCACTTCCACTTGAACACATTGTAGGAAAAATTACGAAGAATTTTTTTAATTATTACCTTTTGGAAAAAATAAGTAATCATTGATTGGCTTAGAACTTTGGGCAGTAATTTACTAATGTATGAGAAGATCCATAAAGTTTCTAAAGCGTCTGTTTTTGTGACCACAGGTTGCTTAAACATAAATTTAATATGTGCTTAAATAAAATAATAACAGGGTTAAATGGATACTTAAAGAGCCATGCAGTATACTCCCCAGTACCTAAATACGCACCATGTAATTTGGTTTTCATGCTAGATCTCACTGCAATGGATTACAACTGTCTGGTCACCAGAGCATTGCCCAAAAGACTGATTGATACCATTCTGGGTATATCCCTTTCAGGATGCTTATAATGTCACCTTCATAACAACTTTGTAACACAGTCTTTCCTGACTTCTGGTCCAGTGTTCTTGCCATGATACCACATCGTCTCTCAGATTTAATGAAGACAAGTCCTGTGACATTTAGAGTACTATGTGGTTTTGAGTGCATAGGCGGTACGCTTTCAGTTCTTGCTTTACCCTTTGACAAAAAGAATCAACATTTAATATCAGAAATGTATTTTTGTTTGACTTGAGACTTGACCCAGGTTTTATCTTAATCAAACCACTTTATAACATCAACTCATCCCATAGAGAACAATGAAATAAATAGCAGTTTTGAAGGCCTTTATGAGGCATACATCTAGTAGGAAAACAACATCTCTTAAAAGCAAGATTTACATTGTGTAGAACTGTGATATTCACTTGGAATGTTCTCTCAATCAATCCTATCTTCTTTTTATTTGTCTATTTTAACTCCTGGTATTTTCTTTTTCTAAAAGTACTCTTTATCTAAAGTATTCCTCTCCTTAGGCACTGGCTTCCAAATGAAGAAAAGCTCTTTTAAGCCCTGAAATGCTATCATTTAAAATATAATATGGAGGAGGATAGGCTCTGGTTCTGACAGATCTTATTTGGTTCTCTTAATCTGAGATGCCTTCTTGATGCTGTTCTTCCTAGTTCCCCAAGAAGCATTCCAACCCCAAGACCCAGGATTTCTCATCACAACCTCTGTGTTAGTCTCAGATTAATGTCTAAATCTTGTTTGATATTCTAGAGACTCCAGGATATGAATTTATTAATGCTTACGAGCCTCTATCTTTCCAAGCTGACACCTGTCAGGAGCACCAATAGCCCTAACAGTAACTAACGCATCAAAATAATAAAAACACTGTGGTATATTTGTGAGGATAGGAAGAGATTATTTTTTCTTCTTTTCTCCATGAAAAGCTTGCTTCGCTCCCCCCATCCCCAACACATACACACACACAATGCATTTCAGAAAGTCTGCATCACATTTTACACATACGTAGCTCTAGAATATGCAAATATAGCTTAGGAAATGTTCTGAGATTGAGGCTGGTAGCAAACAAGCTTATTTTCTGCACTGGACTTCAGGACAAGTGTGCATAGATGCAATTCCTTCAAAGAAAGTGAAACATGGTAAAGCAAAGGGATAATACTTTCACACATTCAAACAGTGGCTTGCTATCTGTAAACCTTGATTTAAGCATAATTATTTTTAGAAATCTGAAACTGGAGGAATGTGTATTTTAGTAAAGTTTGTTTGTTGATTTATTTGTTTCCCTTTATATCTTCTCAAGATAGTAAAGGATATTTATTTCTTAATTTGATACTGTCTATAGACAGTCAACTGCTCACCCTTACTATATTATTTTCCCTCTTAGAAAGAAAAGCCTTCCATCCTGCTATGAAGGAATTTTTCCTCCACGAAAATTTTAACTTCCTTTTCAAATAGCACTCGTGAGCTTTTAAGAGAGAAATTCTCTCTTTACTTTGAGGATAGAATAGTTAAAACAAAAACCTATTCCTTGAGAAAGAAACCCTATTTACATAAACTAATAGGTCTGGGGCCAAAGCATGGACATTGATTACAGATGAAGATCATGCATTTTGTACTACAAATCCTTATTGCCTCCTCAAATCCTTTTTGGAATAAGGCTGGGAATAAATTAGTTTAATTAAATTCCTCTTTGGGTATTTCTAATTAATATCTACTGCAAGATAGCCAGGAAAGAAAAGGAAGGGGTGCTGCTAAAATGTCAAAATCAATCGATCTGTTGATTTTTATCCTTGTAATTGTTTCTTTTCTAGCCATTTCAAGACTATATGTGTCCATGAAGTCAAATTGAGAAACATCTGTTTCCCCATTGCTTCTCCCTCCTTCCCCACACACCTGCACCTGCCCCGACCTCAGGCACTGGAGGCAACAGTAACAGAGGGAGATGGGCACTGCATTGCCAGTACTTCACCCATCTATACCCCTCCACCACAAAGGAGGGAAAAACCAATTAGAAACTTTTTTTTGAAAAAAAAAAAAAAGAAAGAAAATTGTAGTACTTCATTTGAAAGCATACTGTTTTCAACTCAACTCAATTAACAGATAGCCTGACAACGTTTTTGTAACCCGTCTTTTGTGCTTAACTGACATTCTTGGCTCAGTCTTTAAAATAATTGCAATTTCAATTAAGTTAACAGAGGAAAAGCAGAGAGGGAACACGACAATGTGGTGGGACCAAATTTGATACAGATCTGGATTCCTAAAGCCAGTTGTCAAGGTTACCGGAGAAAGTTAGCTCTACTCACCCCTTGTCCTTCTTACCTGTCTCTGATTATTACAGTTCGAAGAATTAGTGAGATAACTATAGTGAGATAACTATACTTCTCTGTGATTAAAGATTTCTCTTAATGCTGCCAAACTCATCTAGAGAAACTGTAGAGACTCCTGACTTCTCCTATACCTAACGTGCTCTCCAGGCACAAGAGGAGTGTACAGAGCGATCACTGAAAATAAAATGAGAGTTCAAATTTGAGATAAGATTTTCCTGCAGTTCAAAGCGCTTTATGCATGTTTACAACTAGGGGGATCTTTGAAAACAAAGGCTAGTTACTCTGCTCTTGCTCTTCTTGAGACCAGCTTTAATTTGGAACCAGCTGTAGATTTGGAAGAGAAAATTCCCAAAGGTATTTTCAGCTGCTAAACTTCTTCCTTAGGCCCATTTATTCGAACCTTAGTTTTCCTGAGGAGCCTATTGAGATAGAAATTAAGGGTGATTTGCATATATCTAATTAAAATCGTTCCTGCACTATTGTTGAAAGAGTGATGGTTTCCAGAGGAGATGAAAGCAGTGTGTCTTAGTAATCTTCATCATGGCAAACAAAGATGAGAAGCTGATATGATAGAGAAAATCCATGGTAACTTGATATTTTAAGGTAATTTGAGTGTGCTGACCCCACTATGCTTAATTTTTTTGTTCCCACAATCTGTTTTAAACTACACGTCGGTTCTCTTGAGACTACAGCATGCATTTGTGGGCTTGAGCAGACAAGCAGACTTACCTTGGCAGGGTGAAGACCCAGACAAACTGAGGATTATCAAACCCAAATCACTTTGCCAGAATCACTCAATATTGCCACATCCCAAACTAATTCTAGACTAATCTTAAGAAAGAAGTGAGCTCCTTAAGAGATCCTACTATATTTTTTCTTCTTATGGAATAACACAAGAAGAGGTACAATACAGACTCTTAATTTTGCTGTCATAATTCACATTTATATTTAATAACTACTTCTGTGTGAGTGTGTCACTGAGCTATTTGTACCAATTTTCAATTGATCATTCTGAGAGGGGCCTTGAGAATTTCTGTGTATGTGTTTGTATATCTGTATCTATGTGTAGTCAGAAAAAAAAGAGAGAATAGGAGACTAAGGACGTGGGGGAAATGTGGTCAATATAGAAAAATGAGTGCTCCTAGTGTACCTATTTATGTTATGTAAGGTGGCTGCTGCCTGTAGCCCTTGAGGAATAGCTGATTGCACTATTCAAAAATAAAAGCCCAGCACTGTTAAATTTAGGACCATGTTTTGAGAAACAGGAAAGCTTTATCTTTTTTTATAACCATTCCCCTTAGCATCAGAGCCATCTGACATGAAGAAAACTATTAAGTAAAAACCACTACTGACCTTTACATTAAATAGCTGTTTTCCTCTTCTAAATAATACTCTTGATTTTAACTAGACTACTTCTCTTTATTTTCTGCCTATTGGCTTAATGTTTTACAGAAAAATACATAGGTGCATGCTAGTTTCTCTACTTTGTGCTGAAACAAACAGGAGCAACGAAAGAGATGACTCACAGAAGTGTCAGGTAGACTGAATTTCCCACTTTTGTAGCACTGGTAACCTTTGTAAGAGCTGTTTAGAGTTGAGTTTTGGGTCTATAATAGGGCTTTTTTTGCACTAAATATGACTGCACTGCATTGCACTACTGAAATGTATTTACTTGTGCTGGGAGAGCGTGTGTTATGTATGGGAAAGAAAAAGGCAAGTTATGAAAGTAGGAGCATTACTAAAATGCAGAGTTATTTTCATCACGCTTGATCTTAGCAGGGTTGGTGAGACTGTGGAATCTCTGTCAACTCTTGATCAGGCCTAGGAGCTGCCATGCTGATAGGATCTGTTTTCTTGTTTTAAAGAAGCTGAGTTAGTACAGCAAATTAAGAACATTTAAGAAAAAGTTTACCCAATGTTTCCAACTGAGCTCTCGGTAAGAGTTTTAATAGTGGAGAAGCTGACTAATATGATGTAAAAGTCTTTGCCTTGGCCTACACCACAAAGCCCCTTGCTGGTGCACATTTTAGTGTGGCAGAGGGCAGTCGTGCGTGCTCCTTTCAAAAACACATAGCCTTGTCCATATTGGAATTACCCTTTTGGCCTGAGTATGCTTCTCCATCCCAGGATGAAACCTAGGTCAGGCTAACCAAAGAGGAAGGCCATGCATGTGGTAAAGTCCTTTAAGATGACAGATAGGGAACAGTGCAATAAACGCTGAAAGCCAGTGAAGTGAAAGGTTTATTTTGAAACAAGCTAGGCCAACTTTGACATTGGAGGAAGGATTGGAGGAAGGATTAGAACATACTAGCTGCTCCATCATAGACTATCCTTACTTAGCAGAAGACTTAATAGTGCCTGAAAGTTTAGTTTTGAAATTGTTTTTTTTTCCTAACTTTTCTTTGTTAAATGTATTTTTATTGTCTTTTTTTAATCTTAGAAGTAATCAGAGTTTGACAGCTCTTCGGTAACTGTTAATAAAAGAATCTTGCATCACAGGATAAGCAATAGATTGTATGGGAAATAATAACAGAAGAGTAAAGATGCCGAAGGACACTTCCAGAATCCAAAGTGACAGTTTTGAAGGTTCTGGCACAGTAGGAAAGGATCACAACCCATATCAATGGCTAATGTTGAATTTCTGTGAACACTGTCACACGTGGGGGCATCAATTTGGAAAATTCTCAGTTGAGGCCCCTTTCCTAAGATTACAACAACATTGATAACATGTCTCCTTCTCTCTCTTCTTTACTATCCGTCCAAGTCTACTGTTCCAAGTTTAAACATTGTTCAGAAAATTGTCAGCCTTGTTAGGTAGAAAAACTTCATTTAGAACCATCAAAACTAGCATAAGAAACTCCTTAAGCCCTCAAAGCATTATCTCTGTTTTAAATAAGAAACTAAATTCAGAGCTCTTAACAGGTATTTAGAAATATGTATTGGATAATCACTAAGAGGACATTGACTGCACCAAACCAAAGTTCTAGAAAGAAATGATTGACTTTTTTTTTTTTCCTGACGCAGAGTCTCGCTCTGTAGCCCAGGCTGGGGTGCAGTGACGTGATCTCAGCTCACTGCAACCTCTGCCTCCTGGGTCCTGGTTCAAGCAATTCTCCTGCCTCAGCCTCCCAAGTAGCTGGGATTACAGGCGCCCTCCACCATGCCCAGCTAATTTTTGTATCTTTAGTAGAGACGGGGTTTCGCCATGTTGGCCAGGCTGCTCTTGAACTCCTGACCTTGTGATCTGCCTGCCTCAGCCTCCCAAAGTGCTGGGATTACAGGCATGAGCCACCGCACCCGGCCAACTTTTTAAAATATATTCACATTAACTGTCCTAGGATACTTGTCTTGAGGCTTGGGGACACTTCTTCCTTGAAACCTGCATATCCATTCCAGTTCTGTCACCAAAGATTTTAATCTTCAGAGCCCAACCTCCTCTCTCCCAGACAAAAGTACTACAACAGGCTCAAGGGATATGCTTTGGTGGTCAAGGGATTACACTTTGGTTTTCCTTCTGTTCACAGTGGTATTTACAGGAGACCTTGTCATTAGAGGAGGTACTGAACTATCTTTATGATTTTGGATTTGATCAGAGGTTTACAAAATAGACAAAATAAAATAATAGTACTAGACACTGTAAATTATCTTTAATTGAGTCATGACCTGGAGACTGATGGAGAGAAAGAAACTTCCATGGAAGAGAGTGAGCTAAATCATTCAGAACCAAACAAGGGTCACTGGTGAAACATCGGGCAGCGTGTACACAGTGCAGATCAGGGTTCTGTATGGCCAGAGCCAACAGCAGTGACCGGTGGGAGAGTCAGACAACAGGCCAATGAATTCAAGATTGAAAAAGCCACAGTCTGGATTTTGTTGCGATTGTTGGAGTGGTTGAAACGCCCGTGCCCATGGCAAGGAAAATGCTTGGAGGCTGATCTGTTGTGATAGTGCCTTTCTTGTTGTAGTGAGTACTAGATTAATAATTTATTCAGTTACACTTTTCTGGACCATTGCCCCCAGTCTTCTGAGGAGGTCTGAAGGGATAGTATCCACTTAGGATGAAGGGACAGGATATTGCTCCTGGAATGCTGTGATTTGATGATATTTGCACTAGATTCTAAACTCTCCTTTAAACTGGAGCAACTGACTGAGAGAAAAACCAAGGACAGCTCAAGGTTAAACCAAAAGCAGTATCTTCTGACGGATACCATTTCTTTTTTTGCTGGAAGAAAACCACGCTGTTGGCTACCAAGCTCAACTCTTACCAGTTCTGTTTCTTTATTTTTTGTTTCCATACGGAACCATCTGTGTGAATTAGTCATCAGTTAGGAATAGTTAATGTAAAAAGCCCCTGCCATTGAAACTTTGCACACCTTCTCTGCTTTATTGAAGGCAAGGGCCAGTGGGCAGTGGTAGCGGGGGAGGGACCCTCCAGAGCCACCCAGCCCTCCAGGAGGCCAATAAACATGGATATCATGTCAGGAGCTGAGCTGACATATATTTACTCAGAGGACACTGGGGTTTGTAGCTAATCCTAAAGAATGCTCCACAAGAGAAGGAAACCAATGTATTGTAGAAAACAAAGGGAGATGGTGCCCAAAGTCTCCCTGTTTCTCTTCTTTTTTCTTTCCAGCCTCACCACCATGTCCTCTCTTACAGAATTATATTTCATCTCGTATATTATGTGTTACCGGAAAAGTCATTTGGTTCCTTGGTTTCTCTCTTTATCAGTGGACTGGGAATTCCTCCAAATTAAAAATGAATACCATTAGCAGCTCCCCTGTGTCCAGCCAATTTCTCAAATGCTATCCACCTGGTCTTGCTGTCCACCTAGCATAACTTGGAAGCTTTGGCTGGCTCAACCAGCTGTCCACTTTATTTCGTTTCCATTTCCATTTGAACTTGAAGTGAGGCTATGGAAAGATGGAAATCATGGGAAAGGTTTGGAGGCTGCAATTCTAGGGCATAGCTTGTCACAGGAGTTTATGTTAACTAAAATATTTCTTTCTGCACGCCTTGTCATTTTAATCTGTTGCCCTGATTATAATTTCTTTATATTCGTGGTTATTTTTATAAGAATAGAGTCCATTTGCTATGTCTATTTGAGTACTTTTTTCTATTGTCCCCACATGGATGCAGTACCAACCTGTTAATGAAATATCTTTTTATTATATTATTAATATGTAATTCTACTGTAGACCAAAAATATAAAAACAAATTTGTTCATTTTAAAGATATAAAGAACTAGGGAGTAAAAGATTAAAAGTTGAAGGAAAAGACAGAAGAGCAGTGGTTAACTACGTTGAGTTAGAAATCTGAGAGTAGCCTTACCTGTTTTTTAACCAGTGCTTGCCAATCATACCATCGTTGGGATTATGTAATCTTGGCTCCTTCATGCTTATGTTCTCTAATTCTTGTTTGTCTGTTTGTTTTCTTTGATGTAATTGAGGTTGCACATCATGCTATTTTTGGCAATGCCTGATTCTATTATATTGTACTTTTGTCAGTCATTTCCTTTAGAAAGATGGGGGGAAACGTTTATTTCTTCTTTTAATTTAAAATTTGTTTGATGCACTGGAAATAAAATTGGACACATTTCACTGTTTAAAAAATCAGAAACAAAACAAAGCAAAAGCCACAAGGAAAAAAAACCAGCAAATAAGCAACAGGAAAAAAAAAAGCTATGAAAAAATTCATTTGTACTGGATACCCATACAAACTACATCCTACATGAAAGATTAATATCATCAAATAAGAAAAAGACATAGTTTAAACTACAGTGCTGAAAATATAAAAGGAACCTGGTAGTTCAATGGGGGTAGAGAAAACAGAGCATTCTTCTGAGATCAGAGATCTTGTTATTATTGCAATTATTGCCCAGATCAGTTAAATGTGGAAAAAAGTATGGAGGAAATAACCCCAGCCTTCCTCATACCACTGGATTTCCACATTACCTTTTAACATATGTTTGAGCTCCATTTTGAGAAAAAATATTTAAAAACAAATTTGCTATGTAACAAATTTGTGTGTGTATACGTATATATATATATGGTTGAGAAAGTCGTTTGTCAAGATGTAGGTGCACAGTACACACATGGACACACTTCAGTCCTCTGACTTCCCATGTGCTACCTCATGTGTTTCTCTTCTCATGAGGATTTGCAGTGGATAGTCGTACAACCTGGGGACTGTCAGGGACTCATTGGTATCAGCATATGCTAAAAAAGCTCTTGAATCCAATCTTAAAACCAGATCTCTTTTCTTCAGCATCCCCCAGTGCCAGACAGGCCCGTTAACCCATACAAATGCATAGTAAAGGAATAACAAAGATATTTTTCTTAGCCAACTGGCTCTATCATTGTTTAATGTTTGCTGGGTTTTTTTTCTGGTTTTGTTTTGTTTTAGAGCAGGGGTGGGAGTGGATGTAACTTCACAATCCTAATACAGTAAATGTTTTGCATCTTCCATGTTTTATGCAAAAACAGACATTTAAATCAATAAATAATTGTGCCCTAGACTGAAAGTTAATGTTTAGGAGAGGAAAAAAAATTGTTGGAATCTTTTCTACATTTTTTTGTGAAGAATCTTTTTTGGAAAGGAAGGATACATATTTTTGTTGTGTAATATTTTCTATTTTTGAATGCATTTTATTGGTACAAGACTGTTTTTTTGGTGAAGACATTATTTAAAAAAAAAAAAAGAAAAAAACTAATCGAAAAGTTTGCCCTTAAGGATATGCTGCAGTTTTGAGGTTAAAAAAAAATAACTGATTCAAGATGCGTGTTAAAAGTTGGGATTATATTGTTGTTTTTTGTAATTGTTACAAGAAGAAGTTTGTACCCACTGCTGTTTATTTTGTTTCAGATGAGTAAGTAAAGGGATTGTTCTTGTTTATTCTTTTTTTAGAGAAAAAAAGCTATTTATGAAATGTCAAAAACACTGGACTGTGAGTTTAAGTGTGGAAGCATTTTACCACCCTGTGTCTTCAACCAATTATGGGAAACCCCTTTTCTCTTCCCCCCACTCCCTGCCTTAGCCTTGCCAAATGAGAAAAATATAACAACTGTCAGATGATCGAAGCCACCGAAGCCCTGCTTTAATTTTTATGGTTTGAAAAAGTTGGAAAACCAAAGTTAAATTTATTTCTGAAATCCTGCCGTGCGTAGCCCTTTTTTGTATGACACAGCCAGGCTCTGCCTCTCTATCTCAGATCATTGCCTTCTTAGGGGCTGGGGGCCAACCTGATGCAAAGAGAGGTATAAAGGTGGTGAGCCTGAGAGTTGAGGTCTCATGAAGTAAAATGTGAGTGGGACTTCACCCTCTCAGTGGGCAACCACGCTTTCCCATCCCAAGATGAGGCTGCCAAGAGAGCACACTGCTAACACTGCCTGAGAAGAGCGTCTCCCGTCTCCTTCACCCTCTGCTTCTGAGACCCTCCTGTTACTGTTATCATCGTTCTTTAGCATGGCTCTGCCTTTCTCAGCAGCCCACATTCCATGGATGGGAGCGGGAGGCAGGGACCCAAAGGAGGGAAATGAATGTCGGTGGTGTGAAGGGCCCCCCCCCCAGCCCTCAGGAAGGTGGGGCAAGGGACCACTGAGCACAAGGGATCTTGCCCGCCTCCTCTTTGACTCTGTGGATTATCCATCCATCTGCTCACTGTGAAGATGGAGAGGCAGTGCCCTAAGGCTGTTCAATAGCTTTTCCATGTTTTTTCAACATTGAAAAAATAATCTTTAAAAACTGTGATATTTTTTAAAAAATCATTTGGCTGGAGGGAAGGGAAAAGGGAAACACCAAAAGCTGTAACATGATTAACTGGAGATATTTAACTGGGGCACTTTCTAGACCAAGACAAACGAATTCCTTTCTGGACTCTAAAGCAGCCGAATCTTGAGACTGTCAATGACAGAAAGCTGAAGAGAGGCCTCTGTTTCTTCCTTTGTCCTTTCTTCTATCTAAAAACTTTCTCTCTTTCCCGTTTTCCAACTTCCCTTGGACTACTGCCCCAATGGCCCCTTGAACTCCCGTTTCATGTATGCTAGCATGCAGACACACACACACACACACACACACACACACACACACACACACGCACACATACACACACACAAACTAACTTGCAAAATACCATTTTTCTTAAGGATTGTGGGACCGAATAATATCACGTGCCTTCATCTTTTCCTTTTATAGTTAGATTAACCTCTTCCTTCTTACATTTTTTTTTTTAAAGATAGGGGAGGTTGATGTGTTAGTGGAAGATTTGGGCATCGTTTGAGAAGTAACTTTCGTTTAGCACATTCCCCCTAAACATTGAACACAAACATTTCAACCCCTTCATGGCACTCTTTGGACATTTAAAGCATTGAGTAACCAGATACATGACAGCCTAAATCCATTTGATTTCAGAGCATTTCCTGAACATTCTATTTCATAGACTTCTTTGATTTTATCAAAAATGAGGTGAGCAATGGCAAGCAGCCTTGTTCTCCCGATTTGGTGCTTTTGCTTGTGGTGTGGGGTGGGCATGGGGGGCTGGAGGGGGTGTGGGTGTGTTTAGAAAAAAGGTGCATTCCTAAAGATCCCTGGTGCTGAAGGGCCTCGAGTTCCTTTCAGAGACTGTATTTGACACACTTTAGGTACACACAAACGAATGGTATCACATGCAATATTTTAATGGAGCAATGGGAGAGGCTCTTTGAAATGGGGTTTGCATCTTTTTGTAACATTTTGATTTCTCTGGTGCCTTATTCCTACTTGATGCTGGCACTCACATACCCACAGGAAGCTGACACAGAAGTCAGCCTTAGGCGTGGGGACATATGGGTGATGTTTGAGCATGCAGGGGCCATGGGGAGGTTGGTGTCAGTTGGTGGAGAAGGGACTAGATGGCATCTCTTAGCCAAGGCCAAGCAGGGACTGCACAAATCCATTATAGTCAAAATTAGCAATTTTGATATGTAAACACAATACTTCATTCTTCCTCATCTGAGCTTTCCTTCCTTCTTCCTTTACTATCTCCACCTTCTCATAAAGGTGCTGCTGCTGCTGCTAAGGTGCCCAGAGTCCAGAATGCCCAGTAATCACTCAGGCACAAGCCTGGCACTGCCATATCAGCCTCTGGCTTGACCAAACCCAGGTTTCTCTTGCTTGGGGCTGAGAACTGTCAGATTTTTCTCATCAAAAATGTTTTCCAAGGAATCAGTGGATTATAGTTTTTCTGCATTGAAAATGCACTTTAAAAAATAAATTAAAGCTCCAGACTGTTTAAAATATACAGAGGGAGCAGGGGAAAGATAAGCATGTGCTAGTGTCTGAACCCAGTTCAGTTTATCTCCAGTTGAAACAATATACACTATATTATGTATAAATGTATACACACTTCCTATATGTATCCACATATATATAGTGTATATATTATACATGTATAGGTGTGTATATGTGCATGTATACCCACATGCACATAACAAAATCAGATGCTCATTACAAATCCAGATGCTCATTACAAAACCAGATGCTACACAAACAGCAGCAGAGGAAACAAGGTTGGACTCTTGCAACAGATCACAAAAAATAAAAACAGCTACTTGCAGTGACTTTGGTCATTTCTGTATGTTCATAGGAAATGGACTGTAACAAGGAAAAAAAGGAACGGTGTTAGTGAAGGAGGAAAAATGGGCAAAACCATCTTGATCCGATGCGAATGCAGTAATGTTCTATACCATTTCATCAGTTATTTATTTTAGTCATGTTGATTTGATTTCAGTTTTTGACTATCAAAAACATTTTTAAACTCAAATGACCCACAACAAACTGAACAAAACTACTACAGTGAAAGCCCTTTTCAGTGAAAGATGTTAGAAACCTCAAAACCCTTGGCCTGACTCAGAACTACCATGTGGAAATCAGTACTCTCTTAATGTTTGAAATAAAAACTGAAAAAAAAAAAAAAAAAAAAACTTTTTTGAAGCACCTTAACGTGGCCATCCATTTGAGAAGTGGGTGCCACTTTTTTCTTTGAGCACCTTATTGATGTGTTTTGCTATCTGCTGTCTTTCTGTTACCTGTTGGCTGAATGGCTAGCTGTTAACATACACATGTTCACAGAACAGATATCTGGGCATGTATGTTCTCAGTGAAGTTTACTGTGGTGACTGCTGAAAGGTGAATCCATTTCCTGATTTTCCCGCCACAGTGTTGTGATAAGATTCGAAGAAACCCTTTTCCCTGCACACATACGTTTCTTATCACATTGTATCTTAGTATGGAAAGGAATATGGTCCCTTTTTTGCAATTGCTACTGTGTATACACACACAAGCACACACACACACTGTATATTTAGACCTAAAACACACACACACACAAACTGTATGTATATTTAGACCTAAAATACACACACACACACACACACACATGCACCTGCACACGCACACACACATATCCATTCATTCGTTCAAATGGTATTTCCAGTGTCTGTGTGTCACTGTTTATGCAGTTTCCATTTCCCAGTGAATTTTGAACGGAGGGCAACTTTTCTAACCAGATTGTCTTTTCAGACCAAAGACCCTGGGAATTGAGGAAGAGTTTGGAAAGAGGGAGAGGCAAGGAAAGAGAGCTTTAAATTGAAAGATTAATTTCCCAAGAGGAATATGGGCTGAACGACTACAGTGCTGTACCCTCCAATCTTTGCAGGTGGGCATGGAACACTGCTTGTATCACTCTGTGCATGGTATAAATTCGTATATCCACAAATACATCCATCCATCAATATATACATGGTTTGGGATGAGCAGGTCAATCGTTTTGAGAGGGAGTTTGTTCCTTTTTTTTTCTCATTATACTCTTAAATTGTTGTCAGTTATCAAACAGAAAAATTGTTTGGAAAAACCTTGCATACGCCTTTTCTATCAAGTGCTTTAAAATATAGACTAAATACACACATCCTGCCAGTTTTTTCTTACAGTGACAGTATCCTTACCTGCCATTTAATATTAGCCTCGTATTTTTCTCACGTATATTTACCTGTGACTTGTATTTGTTATTTAAACAGGAAAAAAAAACTTTCAAAAAAAGAAAAATTAACTGTAGCGCTTCATTATACTATTATATTATTATTATTATTGTGACATTTTGGAATACTGTGAAGTTTTATCTCTTGCATATACTTTATACGGAAGTATTACGCCTTAAAAATACGAAAATAAATTTTACAAGGTTTCTGTTTTGTGTGGAAGAGTAATTGATGTTGCTAAGAATGATGTTTGTTTTTTGGGGTTTTTGTTGTTTTTTTTTTTTAAATGTTACCAGCACTTTTTTTGTAAGTTTCACTTTCCGAGGTATTGTACAAGTTCACACTGTTTGTGAAGTTTGAATATGAAGGAATAATTAAAAAAAAAACTCTTCTCTTGGCTTCCTATTGTGTCTTCTTTATACTGTAGTTTCTGTTTTAGGCAGTTCTCCACATTATTTTGCACATTGTGTTCTAGGTCTAATCTGAGATTATTTATCCAAACTGAAGACTCTACCTGGAAGGCCAGAAAAGTTCTGATTATATTAGTCCTCTCAATGCAAGAAGTAGAAACTACAGACAGGATTGGTGATGTTGAAGTCACTTTGAGGAAATATAAAATAAATTGGTGTATTATCCTATGCATGTTCAAACCTCAGATATGACAAGGCTCACTTACTGCTCTACAGATGATAGATTGATTCACGTTTTCCTTTTCCACATGCTAATCGCTGTCTGCCTATTGTGGAAATAATCAATTCCATATGATGACGCTATGCCCACCTATTCTTGTGTCTGTCCATCTCTGTTATCTGTGAATCTATATCAATCACTAAAAGTCTCCTTTTTAACTCTTGGGTTTCTCAGCTCTATATGCAAAAAAAGTAAAGTTCATGGCACAAAACCTGCCCCTATTTGATGACTTTGGAGACTCATAAAGGACTCATGTTGAGTCCAAAGATCTTTTCTTACCTGCCCATAAGAGCTCTCTGATCTCATCATTCTTAAAGAAATTGCTAATATGGTGAAGAAAACAAACATATCTTGTTTGTCCTTGGTAAAGTCAACACAAATTAATTAAATTCACAATGTCTTCTGTATTATTTCAGTCAGTCAGTACTGTGCAACATATGAATAAAAGAGAGGAAATTATTTCAGCTATGAGAATAACTGGACATAAAGAGGGGGTTGTATAAAATCAAGAGCTAGATTGTAGCATTCAGACTCTCAATGCCAAGGGAGTTTCTAAACTAACGAAGTTGATAATGGCTAGAATGAGACAAGAAAGGGTCCAAAGAGTAAGCAGTCTAGGTTCAGGGACTCCTAAGAGCTTTGAGTTGGAGAAGCTGAGTGTGGACAGATATTTCCACCAGGGTGAGGAGCACAAAAATATCCAGGCCTGAGCTTGGAATGGGGAAAGTCATCAAGAGACCTCTAGACTGAGAGTATGTCAGTCAATAAATTCCTGAGATTTCATGATTATCTCTATGAATTTAAATATTTACTTCTTGCAACTCAATCACTGAACTTCTAAGTCAACCTCATTGATACTCTAGAAGTTTAAAGAGAAACAAAATATTTTCATGACGCATAATTTGTCCCTATATGATTTCTGTGAACCAACGTCCTAACAATGCCAGCCAGCTTCACCCAGATTCTTGGATCTCTCTTTGCACCATCTACACACTTTTGAGTTGTCTTCTGTACCTGTTAAAAACATGTGATGCAATTTACATACAGGCTGTAATAATTATAAATGACACATACACTGTTCCTGTGGCACTTCACAGTTTACGAAGTTTCTCCTTAATATCCTTTATGCATCTTCACAGTCACACTGCGAGCACTGTAATGTAGCTGTGATTGCACTAATTTATAAAAACAGGTTCAGAAATACATGTTCTTCCAATGCAAAACAATTTAAACTAGTGCCTGAGGTCAAGTTTTCTGAAATACAATAATATTATTTATACCATACCAGTATTCTCAAACTTGAGTAATGTATACATCCATATGAAGGAAAAAAAAATACTTCCACAGACCTCCCCAATGGAAGAGAGTCTGTGATTATTCTTATTGTAATACCTAGTAATAAATAATATGCATAATTATTTTATTAAAAACATTCTTAAACATAACAAGTGAACTCAATATGCCTATACCCCTTGTAGAATTATAAAACTAAAAGTTACAAATTGAATACAAGTAAAACTATAAAATTAATAATGTCTAAATTAACAATGAATGCATAGAATGATGCTTTGCTGAATCAGTCGTGGCTTACAAAGTATACTGCACACATCCTTCTAAATACAGCATCCCTACACTACTGTGTGCAAAGTAAAGACAATTCTCACTTCACTTTCCTATTATTTCAACTACTGCAAAGTTTTCCACTACTCTACCCATCTGGGAGTAAATGAATCATTTATAAATTAAGCTTCTGTGCCTTTAAATCAACTTGATTATAAACACAAACATAGACGCTAAAACCAAAGACAATACTCTACTCGTTATAAGAAGGTTATCGATATCCAGATATATTTGACTTCTTTAAAGATGATTATCATTTCATTTAAAACATGCAGTGTTTAAATGCTTACAGAGAACTCGTGGATCCCAAAGGTATATCTGCAACTCTTAGCTTTCCTTAGATCTCATTTTTCAAGAACATTGATGATAGAGAATTTCAGATACCTCAGTTGTTCCCAACCAGTTTTCTTGCCTCTGTGAAAACTTCTGTGGCATCATAAGCATTACCTGGTGCCCATGCTCATGGGGCAAAACCCAATAACAATATTAACCCAGCATCTTGCAGCTCACAAAGCAGTCAGCCGTATTCCTACCTTATCTTCTTAAGAACCTTAGAAAGATAGTAATATTACCATTTTACAAATGAGGAAATATTTATGAGTCTCTTATAGGTTAAGTGGCTTATCCAGAGTCATGAAACTAATTGCAGAGCTCAGCACTTGGAGCAAGTTTCTCAATTCCCAGTCCCCTACACTCCATAATTACTTCTTTTTGATCTCTATGAAGTCCATCAGAATTTTAGTCCCAGAGAAGGTGCTCTTCACAGCCTACATGAAGTCAGAATGAATATAGTCCAAGGTAGGTCCTGTGATGAACGTCTATTCCTGCCTAACCCTGATGAGTTGCAAACTTCTTGACAGTTTTGGCCCTATTTATGTGAACTGCACCACTTAGCTACCTCAGATACTTTTTAGAAAAAAAAAAAACTAAAATAAATAAATGTACAGTCTGCTTTGACCTTATGGTTTGTCTTGATCAGAGGACGGATACAGGAGAATAGAGGAGAACCTCCAAGTTTCTTCCTGGTGGTAGCCATTTCAAAGATGTAACAACTGGAGAGCCATCCAGTGTCCTATAAACACAGCTCTCTGTGTTTATATGCAAGGCAGTTACTAGAATTGTGATGTCTAATATACTAGCCACCAGTCACATGTTGCTATTAAATTTGCTAATTAAAATGAAATATTTAAAATTTAGTTTCTTTGTTACATTAGCCAAATTTCAAGTGCTCGACAGCCACATGCAGCTCGTAGCTACCATACTGGATGGGACAGACATAGAGCATTTCCATAATTGCAGAAAGTTCTATTGGAGAGCATTGTCCTACACTATCTTATGCAAATAAATCCCCTCAAGCATTGAGTATATCATTCTGACTTCCAGAAAGCTCAGGTTCTTGCCACAAAAAGCTCCCCTGGACCTCTCGACAGGTGCGACTTGGAGTGGGTTTGGAAAACTACCAGTTACAGCCAAGAAGCAGCACCTGAAAGAATCAGAAGACCAAACAGAACTCACCCATCACAGCTGACAGTCACAGCCACACTGCCCATTGCCCCCCTCTCTGTGGAGTGGGGTGTGCCTGCCAGAATGTTGTCATTGATGGACAGCACGCCCAGCCTCCCTGACTGTCCAGTTCAGCACTGATGGCATCTGAATAAACCTGAGTGTACAGTGAGTTACACTGAGTATACGACTGAGCCCACTTCATTTCTGGGGCTCACAGGGTGAGAAGGGAAAAGGCATGAAATAAAATTGCATAGTGAGATCCTGTTCAGTCATAAAGACCATCTGTCTCAAAGCTCCATGCCTCAAAGTTTCTCACATTTGTTTAGTATAATTATTGGGATTATGTATCAGACTTGTATGCCCAGGCTCAGAATATGGGCAGGGAATCAGTAATGTGTTCTTCCTTGAATGCTCATTCATAGATTTGTCTATTTGCTCCTCCTGTTAAGGAATCCACAACTGGACCCAGAAAAGCCTGACATTGCTTCCTGTCAGCACTGCGTGTTCCCCTACCTCAATCTTTTCTGTGCTTCCCTACATATTTCCAAAAAGAAAGACATCATAAGTGGGAAGATCTTCTTCAAACACTATTTTGAATGAAAGAAAAAGAAATGGAGACCAATAGATACAGATAGACACCCTCCCTGGGTATCAATCAGCTTGGCTTGGATTAGGTACTAGAGCAGCACAGTCCCATAGAAATATGAGAGCCACATATGCAGTTTTAGACTTTTCAGTAGCCATGTTAAAATGATAAAAAGAAACATGAAATTAATGTTGATGTATTTTATTTCACCTAGTATAGCCAAAATATTATCATTTTTGACAATCAATATACCAAAATTACTGGAATAGTATTCTTATTATTCATATTCAGTCTCCAAGTCTGGTGTGATTTTACACTTATACCAATTATAACAGCACATCTTGATTCAGACCAACCCCCAACTTACGTGGTTGATGGCCACATGTGGCAAGTGGCTCCGTGGTGGAGAGCGCATGTCTCCAGGAATCTGGCTGTGGGGAAGGTCTTCTCTAGTTCTCAGAGGAGAATCTAGTTCAGTGAGTTCTATTTAAATTTTTTTTTCAAATTGAATCCCATTTTAGTAACCTGACCCATTTCTAACATCTATAGGCACTTTTGTATTTTATTACCATCCCAATGGTGTTTATAAATGTTTCCGAATTACCATAATTACGTTAAATAACACCCAAATCTCAGTCCAACCTCTGCTGAATATACATCTCCTCCAAATCAAAACACTACTCCCTTTTCACCATTACGTTTTAGTTCACTTCCAATTTGTGAATTGTGTTCTATTTCCAACAGATTTGCGCTAATTTTGCAAGAAAGACACTGTAAACTGTCACAGCAAACCACAACATTTTTACATGCATCTATCTTTCTTCCAAAGTATTTGGAGCTCCAGACAGATTTTTCATTCTTCTTAACTATGTAACCCATTTGGTAGAAGGTGAGAGAAATAAAAATAAAAATCCAAGGCTGAATAGGAGTTGAATTGTCTTGTTACTAAGACGATTGTCAACCCCAGTCTATGTCTTAGGAAGCAGGGCCTTTATTCTTAGGAAGCAATGCTTTATTTTAACCATGGGCAAAACCCAGCCTTGCTTCACATTCTCTCTCGGTTTCTGGGCCCATGAAAGAAAATCAGTCACCAATAAATCTAGCTTCCGTGTTCATTCCTCTGAGAGAGATGGTGGAAGGATAAAAGTCTTCTAAGATTCAGCCTAAATGCAGTTAAACAGAAATAAGCAGTTACCCCAACCCCAGCACAAAGAGATCAGGGAGTGAATAAAAGGGTTCGAAGAAGTTAGTTTAAGGGCGTTTATTTTTTAAACTCTCTGTCACCCCCAGGCCCCCTTTTTCCCTTAGGAAGAGCCCCTATTTTAAAAATCCGCATTTTCCTTTTAGTGGGAAATGTTCTTTTTCCAAAGGCTCAACAGTGTATTGATGCACAAAAGGTAGATCAAGGCCCAAATGCTAAGACTTGGCTCCCTCTGTGGGCATGTGTGTTTCCTGGGGGCTTCCCCAGAGCACGTGGGCAGAAGAGCCTAGAGAGCACTGTGTCAGGCCATCTAAGGGGTGAGTACGTCACAGCAAAAGGAAACTTGAAATGCCTGCCCAGAGAATAAAATCCAGTTTGCTGGCTCCCTTGGTGCCAGGGCCTTCTTTGTGGGATTTTCAGCTCCAAGAAGTTCCCTAGATAAAACTTCTGCTCCTCCCAGACCAGCCTCAATATCCCCTTGGTGGTCCCAGCCCACTTCAGCACAGATAAGCCTATGCCAACTACCTCACCCCAAACTATCATCTCTTCCTGAAGGCCTGCATTATGTCTCCTTCTCTCCTTACTATAACGCCTTTTCATGACAATGTTGTCTCCCCACTTAACTGTAAGTTCTTGAGGGAAGATACCAAGATTTAGTCACTCTCAAATCTCCCCATAGAGACTGATACCAGGCCTTATTAACAACATGCCTTTGAATGAGTAAATGTTACCGAAAATGACAGTGGAAAAATGAGATGAGGATGGCTCTGCAGTCACGCCACCCTCGTCATCAACCACAAAACCTTGCAGCCCAAAATGCTGGCCAGTGCCAATATGAGGATCTGCTTAAACTGCCAGATTTAAAATCAGGTCAAGATATTTTTTAATTTTGCATTTATGATCAAGATCCAAGTTACTCACCCTAGGCCTGCCATAATGCAGAATGGAATAGAATGAAAAGGCCAAGGAAATGAAGATGAAGAAGAGGATGACATTTATTCACTCAACTGAACACACACACACACACACACACACACACACAGAGAGAGAGAGAGAGAGAGAGCACTGATGGAGAGTACAGCTGCTTATATATTCATCTATAATAGCAAAGATAAAAGTATATCTTCCAGAAGATGCCTCTGGTTGCTAACCATTCTCTGTGAAGAAGCTCCCCAGGCTTCTGTAACTCAGGACATTGAAGTAGTCATGCAGCTCAGCACAGCCATCTCCCCCCTGTTCTCCGCAGAGCCCAGCGGGTGCAGCTTCTGCCTGGACACAGCTTCCTGGGGACGAGGGAGCACTGAGACTCCGTTCCTCGTGTCCAGCTGATTTCCTCCTGAGGCCGCTTTCCACAGAATGGATTCTGAGAGATTTCTTCTAAAAACAAACAAACTACAAAGTGAGTATGTGGGGATGTTATTCAAATGTTACTCCCCGATATGACACATATTGAGAGTTATCATGATCTCTCTCTTCCTTTTTACCCACATACACATGGGCAAACTTGTTCTTACCAACACCAATTCTTTAGCCCTTAATTTCTCAACCACAATACAGCTAGATTTCAATTCTAACCACTCCATGGAAACTGCACTTACTACATACACCACGTGTCACACACCTTGTTACTTCCTGTTCACTAAGCGTAGTGGGGCAGCTTTCCATTCTCTATTTTCTTTTACTCTTTACTGTACTTGACTCTGTTGACCTCTTCCTTTCTGAAATGCTCTCTTTCCCTGGTTCCTATGGCATCACTCTCTCCTGATTCTCTTCTCCTCCTCTGAACCCCCACCATCATCTTCAGCCAAGCCTGCCCCTTTTCTCTTTGCACATAAGCTCCCCAAACCGTGGGTTTCCCCATGGTTCTGCCCTCTGCTTTGTCTCACAGTAAACATGCTCTCTGGTTACTTCATGAGCATCTACCTTCTGATATCTACAACTACCATCTGTCCTCTGAAGATGCCCAAATCTCTATCCAAACTAGCCCAGGCTTCTGCCCTGAGCTGCAGACCCAGGTGTCCACCTGTTCACTGGGCATCATCACCTGACAACCCAGAGCAAGCTCAGACTCAACTTATCTCAAAAGAAACCATCACATTCCCTCCCCAACAAACCACACCTGCCCTTGTATTCACTGCCCTGTTTTATGGCACCAGCTGATCAGAAATCTGGAGGCTGATGTTCAGTTCGAATTATCTATAAAACCTCATCCAATTTTAATCCTAGGCAGTTCTGAAATCTACTCCCTCTTTTCCATCTCTATATCCATGTCTTATCTCTCACCTGGGCTTCATTCTCACTATCTCTGATTCCCTCTTCCTTCTAGCCCAACTCCACATGGTCACCAGCAGAGTGATTTTCAAAAATGAAAGTTGGGTCAGTCCATACTTCTGCCTAAAACTCTTCAATGGCTCCCACTGTGTATAGGAGGGTGCTTAACCTGAGATGCACAGGTGGATTTCAGGGGATTTGTAAATTGCATAGAAAATGTTGCCTAGAGGGACATTCTTCTAGGAAGAAAATTCATAATTTCACTACATTTCCCACAAGAAACTGTGACGATCCCCAAAACATCCCTTGTGATGGTCCCGCTCACCTTTCCGGTTTACATGCCAGGAAAAATGCTAAGTGCCTTACATGACTTATTATTTCACTGAAGTTTTCTCATGACCTTATGAAGGTAATGCCATAATAATCAGCGTTTTACAGAAGAGGAAACTGAGGGTCAGCAAAGTTAGGTGGCGTAGCTACTCAAGTGGTGGAGCTGGGACCCAAACTTACAATTGTCTAATTCCAAAGACCATGCTCTTAAATAATGCAATCTATGCATTATTTCTTCCACTTCTATGCTCTCAAGATCTGTAGCGAATGCTGTTGGTACCTGTCATAGCTAATTTCAGGTATCAGCTTAACTGGATTAAGGGACCTGAGAGAGCTGGTAAAGCCATTTTGGGTGTGTCTGTGAGGGTGTTTCCAAAGGAGATTGGCGTCTCAGTCTGAGAGAAGTGAGTGGGTAAACTCCACCCTAAATGTAGCCAGGCACCATCCAGTCACCTGGGAGCTTGCCGTTCCCAAAACGAAAGAGATGCAAAATGGGTCTTTCTCTCTTTGGAGTTGGGATGCACTCTTCTCCTCTTGTTCTTAGACGTCAGGGCCCCAGGCTCCACGGCTTTGGGACTCCAGGATTTATGCCAGTGACCCCCACCCTGAGTTTTCAGGCCTTTAGCTTTGGACTGAGAATTATACCAACAGCCTCACTGGTTCCAAGGCTGTTGGACTTGAACTCAGACATGTTACCAGCATCCCAAGGTCTCCAGCTTGCAAACAGCCTGGGGTGAGACTCCTCAGCCTTTCCAGTCAAATGAACCAATTCCCCTAATAAATTCCTGCTTATCTATCTATCTATCCATCCATCTATCTATCTCTCCTATGGGTTCTGTCTCTCTGGAGACCCCTAACTAATATACAGTTTCTTCTCAGATCCCTCTACCTGACCAGCACTCCCATTTTCCAGATGCTGGGAGTAAGGCCGTGAGCTTACAGCAGCCCCTTCTCTGGAGAATTGCTCTTGGGCCTTCCCTAGTGAGCAGCCAGAAATAATACTGAACTAGGTGGATTTTCAAAAGGCCATCTCCCTGCCTGAAGGTTCAGCCAACTCTTTGTACAATTCTTGCTTCAGCCAAGTCTCCAGCTGAGACCACATCCATGCTGAGCTTTCTTCCGTTGGTCCTCCCAATACTGCTTCTTTGACTACCTTTCATCTGAGAGCCGTCCCAATATAAGTCACTCTCACCAGAATTTGCATGGCAGGCTCTATTTCCAGGGAGCTGATCTAAAACAGTTGCTACTGGGAAGAGTCCTAGAAGGCAGCCTATAAGAACAGGATTGGGGATTGGGATCACTAACTCGCTAGATGGCAACACAAACCCAATGGCTGCTGGTGAAATGAGATGGGACACAGATGGAAGAGAACTATGAGCTGGTGCAATGACTCTAACATTTGAGATGTATAGGGTAAATAGTAACTGTTAGAACTCTGGAATTGGGTAAATAATACAGAGTAAATAATAACTATTAGGACTCAAAAGTGACTTTTGCTAAATTGTTACCGATGGACTGAAGAGAGAAAATGACAGCCTCGGCTCTATCAGCAACTCAAAGTGTGAGACTTACAGCTCCTCCTTGGCAGCATTTAAGAGACACACATCTCTCCAGCAGCTGAAGAACAGGTATATAAGCTAATTGTAAAAGGGACAAGACTGTAAATAAGGCTGGATTCTAAGCCTATGTAAATTTTCTATGCCAAAGTTAGCATCTTGATCGTAGAGGAGGAGTCTCTGAAAACTTGGAACGAGGATCTCTGGAAAGATGCATTTGAGAGCTGTGAACCACCTGCTTCTCTTATACCATCTGGAGCAGCAGAAGTGGCCCACTTCCCCTTGATGGAAGAGAATCCCTGCTGGGACCTGCCTTGCCTCCCCTATTGGCCATCAGATCCATAATTAGGGTAAAATCTCTAACGGAAGAAGTGCTGGGTCTGCTAAGAGAAGAGAAAGCTTGTATACTAAAGGGCCTGGCTAACATCTACTGGCAGGAACTGGGAGAAGATGCCTAGGCATGAATTATGAAGGTGATGGACTGTGGTGGGGGTTAGAACATAAGACTGGATGAGAGATAATCTGTCAGTATTGGAACACACAAGATTTAACACCCCCACAAGGGCCCCAGAAGACAATTCTGATATACTGCTCTTAATAGAGATGACAACACTGCTTTGGCAAACTATGGAAAAGGGAAACACGATGCTTGGAGAAGCGAGAATGCTAGAATAAACCTACTAAATCAGAAATTAACAAACTGAGTTTCTTGAGTCAAATATGTCCCATTGCTGGTTTTTGTATAGCCCATGAACTAAAGATGGGTTTTATATTTTAAGTGTTAAAAAAAAAAACTTTTAAAAAGTAATATCTTATGCACAGCAAAATAAATAATCAGAAGAGTAAACAGACAACTCATAGAGTAGGAGAAAATATTTGCAAATTATGTATCCAACAAAGGACTAATATCCAGAATCTATAAGGAGCTCAAATAAATCATCTAAAAACACAAACATTCCCATCAATAAGTGGGCTAAGGACATAAACAGACAATTCTCAGAAGAGGATATACAAATGGCCAACAAACATATTAAAAAAAAAAACACTCAACATTACTAATCATCAGGGAAATGCAAATCAAAACCACAATGCGATACCACCTTACTCTTGCAAAAATGGCCTTAATAAAAAAAATCAAAAAATCATAAATGTTGGTGTAGATGTGCTAAAAGGGGAACACTTTCTTTTACACTGCTGGTGGAAATGTAAACTAGTACAACCACTATGGAAAACAGTGTGGAGATTCCTTAAAGAACTAAAAGTAGAACTACCATTTGATCCAGTAATCTCACTACTGAGTATCTACCCAGAGTGAAGGAAGTCATTGTATGAAAACGATACTTGCATGCAATTAAATATGGTAGTATACTACTATATATATATATATATAGTGGAACATATATATATATAGTGGAATATATACATATATTTAGTGGAATACATATACATATGCAAGTATATATACATAGTGGAATATATATATATATAGGTATTTCTCATATATATATATATATAAATTCCTGCTTATCTATCTATCCATCCATCTATCTATCTCTCCTATGGATTCCAACTTTCTGGAGACCCCTAACTAATATACAGTTTCTGCTCAGATCCCTCTACCTGACACACACACACATATATAGAGAGAGAGTGGAATACTACTCAGCCATGAAAAGGAACAAAATAATGGCATTCCCAGCAGCCTGGATGGAATTGGAAACCACTATTACAACTATTACAAGTGAAGTAATTCAGTTCTCACTCAAAAGTGAGTGCTAAGCTGTGAGGACGCAAAGGTGTAAGAATGACACAATGGACTTTGGGGACTCAGGGGAAAGAGTGGGAGAGGGGTGAGTGATAAAGGACTACACACTGGATACAGTGTACACTGTTTGGGTGGTGAGTGCACCAAAATCTCAGAAATCACCACTAAAGAACTTATTAATTCCCCGAAAATCTATTGAAATAAAAAATAACATAAAAATAAAAAATAAAAGCTTATAGAATGAAAAAGGAGTATTTTGTTACACATAAAAATTATGTGAAATTAACATTTTAGTGTTTATAAATAAAGGTTTATTGGAACAGAGCCATATTCATTCATTTATATATAATCTACAGCATTTTCACACTACTATGGCAGAGATGAATTGTTGCAACAGAGACCATTATCACCTACAAACCTAAAAGGCATACTATCTGTCCCTTTACAGAGAAACTTTGCCAATCCCTGTACCGAATAACTTCAAAAATCCAATAGCTGATTTTGTTGGCTTTTCTAGGGAAGATCCAGAGAATGAGGGGAAGAAAGAAGCAGGAAAAGGATGTTCCTTTTACTAAGCTGGAAAGGAATGTCCTAGTGAGGGGACCTCCAGCATCATTGAGAAGTTTGGTGGTATTTCTCCTCTATAAGCTAGGGCTAAAGTAGGAGATGCTTTTACAGAACTGAATCCCTAGTAGCAATGAGGATGAGGAGATCTCAGAATAGTACAGGACAGATAGCAGCACTTAAGAAACAAAATGGATGTAATTACTGCAATGGGAACCAAGAAAGCTTGACCCATGGGAACATTAAAATGGTTAATAGAGCATGGTATGCCCAGAAGAAATGTAGCTGGGCAGCCAACAAGGGTATTGCTTACATACATCATCAAAAGAGATCAAGACTACATGAGAGAAGACTGAGGCCAGCCAACCCCATGGAAAGTCAAGATCCTCTGTCCAGCTTTCAGGACTATGAACACTGCTGGTATGGATATCATCCACTTGCCCTTTGGCTCTAACTCACGAACCTTCACCCTATTCTGTGCCCTGTGAAGACAGTACTATATGTACTACGTCAATGAGTTCCCGTGTCTTCCCACCTAAGTTTGAGTTCAGCCAATGCAGAGCAACAGTAGGCGAATAGAGAGAGGAATGAGATGAGGGTATGTAGTTCCCTTTGTTCTCTCTGCAGGGTGGCCTTGGACTGGTTGTGACCCTCCAACAAATACTACAGCACTTCTGAAGGAGGCCCCTCCACATAACTCTCTCCTTCCAGGCTCCAGTAATTATCCCCTCCCCTCCCCTTTGAAGAACTAGGAACGGTTACAGCACCTTGCTACTCCTCCTTATGGTGTCCTTACATCCTACCAGACTTTTGGAAATCCTATTATTAAACTGTCTTCAAACAACCCAATTTCAGAGTACTATATGTGTTCCCTGCTGGAACTCTGAATAATGCAAGTATAAAACGTTTTGAGCAAGGAGAGAGAGAGAAGACTGGCAACTATAGCCCAAGTACAGGAAAGAAGCAGAGAGGACTCCAACTACACAGGAAGCAGTGGAAATGTCAGAGAGGGCAGGGATCAAACGCTGTAGAAGGGGAGCAATAGGACTTCATCGCTACCGGCTCCCTCTCTTCACCTTCTTCTCTTTCTCAACCCTCCAGATGACCAAAGTTAGTCCAAGTGCCCAGAATGAAAATTAACTAGTTTTGAATCCTTAACAGGAAAAGTTTTTCAGCTCCTTCTAAAGAACCTTTGATTCTTTTATTCCAGACCATCAGGACACAGCTGACAGCAGAGATTTTGTTCACCAACCACCATAGCAGCTCCCTTCCCAGCTCAGAGATCAATTTTCATCTTCTTCACCTCTCCCCTCTATTCAATCATTTCTCTTGTCCTCACCTTCCCCTAGAGGGTTCATTTCTCCGTTATGTCTACCGCGATAGCCAACACCTAAATGAAAATATTATCGGTTATTGGCTTTCCCAATAGCACCAGCCACACCTCAGCCACTGCAGTTCAACCAGGCTGCAGAACTGAGTTGTTAATTGAGGGGAATTAGAGTTGGAGGGAAAGTGGGTTAGGATCTTGGGAGGAGGATCTAGGATAAAGGTAGAAATTACAAACTTGTTGTGTTTCCCAAAATGTTTATGTGGTGACTTGAATTAAGGTGACCTGGGCTGAGGTGACTTAAAGGACCCAAGAGATCAGACAAAAGAGTTTTCTTACACTCCTCCCGATCAATACCAGCAGCTGATTTCACTGATATAAATTCTGATTTATACACAAATTTCACTGATATAATTCATTATTTATAAAGATTTTACATGAAATATGCAACTTGTTCATCACAACTCTATGATATAGAGTAAGCAAAATTATAATGCAGCTATGGTTCTAACATGTCCCCCAAAAATCCACGTGTTGGAAACTTAATTACCACTGTAATAGTATTAAGTGGTAATGCTTTTAAGAGGTGATTAGACCGTGAGGGATCTGCCCTCAGGAAGGGATTAATATCATTATCTCAGGAGTGGGTTAGGTATCATGGGAGTAAGTTCCTAATTAAAAGGATGAGTTTGGCCCCATTTCTCTCTCTGTCTCTCACATGCACTCACTCATCGCATAATGCCTTCTGCCACAGGATGAACCTTGCCAAATCCACCATGCTCTGGACTTCCCAACCTCCAGAACCATGAGCCAAATAAACTTCTTTTCTTTATAAATTTCCCGATATATTGTATTCTGTTACAGCAGCAGAAAATAGCCCAAGACAAATCCCCATTTTAAATGAAGAACTTGAAAGATTAAGTAACTTTCCTAAAAGCATACATTCAGTGCCAGAACTAGAAACTAAATCTTTCAATTCCCTGTTCATTACTCTTTCAGCCATATAAGCTCTGAAGCTAAAGTAACAGAGGATTTACAACCTGCTGCTCTTGCAATGCACATTTTACCATCAATTTTTTTTTAGAGATGGAGTCTTGCTCTGTTGCCCAGGCTGGAGTGCAGTCATAGCTCACTGCAGCCTTGAACTCCTAGACTCAAGTGATCCTCCTGCCACAGTCTCCCGAATTGATGGAATTACAGGTATGAGCCACAGCTCCTGGCCTAACCCTACATTTTTGGAGTGTTTATTTCTCACTCTACAGACATGCTGGGTAGCCTAGCACTACCAGAGAGCTGTAAAAATCAAAAGAGCTAATGTGCAGAAAGCTCTAGCAGATGCAGATGCCCACAATGCATCAAAATCATAGGAGATAAATTAAGCTCTCAGAGCAGTGGCTTAAGGGATAAGCAGAAACCAGGAGTTACAGGTGATAGCAAGATGGGTAGGAAACGGGTCCAGCTGTCCAGGGGCTCCTACCCTTTGAGAGAAACAGGGGAGAGCATAAATAACTGCACTAACAGGCAGAACAAGTGCCAGGAAAAAGGCAGAGAGCACTGGGGAAGATCATATCTGGGTCTCTTGCTGGGCAGAAAGAGAACCTGAAAGGACCAGGGTGGCAGGGGTAGGGGAGCCCATGACTGAGATGTGCAGCCAGAGTCATTACCTTTCTAGCCAACACGACCACCCCGATGACTGCTGTGCAGATGACCACCAGTGTCGCAGCCGTGGCTCCAAGCAATATAATCTGGAACCTGGCACTGTGCTCAGCCACTAGAAGGAGAACAAAACAGAGGTGAGTGGCAGAAGCCAGAAGTGAAGCTGATTTCCCCAGGGCAGCCTGAGCTTCATGGCAGAGAGGTGGGGATCGGCCAGGCCCTTTGTGTAATCACAGGACTGGAGCCTTTAAGCCCAACACTTGAGCAGAGTATCCATCTGGCCCATCATGAAATCAATGACTGATCTTTTGAGCAGTGGTGTACCTTGTATGTCTGACACCAGAGCAGGTCATTTTAACACTCCTTTCCTCTATCTGACAAAATCATTTTTAGTAATCATGAAATGAAACAAACAATATGTCCAGAAAAAACTCAGAAAGTGAATATTTTCTTTTATTAAACTTCAAATATGAAATCATATCAATAAAAATATTTAAATCAAAATTAAATAAAGTTAATATTAAATTACAAAAGTGAAAAAAGCATGTAACCTTTTACCTTAAGCCTATAACACTTATTTCCAGCTAGGCTGTGAAACTCTCTAGGGTATGAGGCTCTGGAGTCTTATCCTTTGCTGTTTTCTCAGCATCTGACACATAGTGAATGCTCAGTAAATATTTGTGGCATAAGTGAAATCATGAACTAGTGAATTTCATTAAGACATAACATGTAAGTGGAAGGAATAAGATGCAGGAGGGCAGTTTTGAGGAGAAGAGTAGGATCTGACCCAGGAAGAGTGTGAGAAAAAGAACACCATCACCTTATGCACACTGTGCTGTAGGTGGGTTTCCGGGCTCCCCCAGGAACTTGGGCAGGACTCAGGTATCCAGAAGAGTATTGAAAGGAAAAGGGGGCAGCAGAAGCCTGACACCTCATCCCTTTAACTAAGGGTTACGGGTTGCTAAAAGGTGGCTTAGGAATCCAATCCGTAATAAGACAAGGGTGGTGCCTGCAGAATTCAAATTCCCCACAACATGTTCCTCCTGCCTTGAGAGACTCAATCACAGCAGGCCAGGATGGCTCCTGGTTAGCCACAGCCATACAGTTAGCTCCAGAGGAAAGAGGCTAGATGGAAGGCAAAGGGGTCAGTGGAGGACACTGTGCAGGGATAGCTTCAGAGGGCTCTCCATAAAACCAGGAAAGGATATATGATCAATCTGGGGGCAGAGCCAGATTGGAGCCAGGGTTAGGCCTGGGTTCTCTTATACCTTGGGGATAGATGAAGATAAGATGGGGATAAAAGCACGTTGAGGTTTAGGGAAGATTAATATAATGAGTTCGGTTAGGCTTAAGGATATGTTAGAGATACAATTAGGACCAGAGTGGAATTTGGGATATTAGGAATATCAATTTCGTTCAAGATTTTTCGTTTGAAATAAAAGCACCAATGTCTCCATTCACAGTTACGGTCATAGAACAAAGATATCAAGATCTTTGAAACAGAAGCAGTCCCGAGTAAGCGTAACATCACTATGTGCAGGGTAGGGAAGGGGCAGACTCTGTATAAGGGTTACTTAAACCTTCTACCTACTAACCAAGTTAACTTTGGGGTTAAGTATAATTTTAGCATTAAGATAAGAAATAGCTTGAATATTACAGATAGTTTTAGGATAGAGACTTGGACTAAGGTTTGAGATTAGGTTTAAAAAGAAGCTAGGGTTGGTGCTAATACAAATAATTAAGGAGAGTTAGCATTCCACATAAGCAACTGACCGCTGGGGAAACAGGAGGGAAGAGCCAAGCAACCAATGGTGTTCCCTGGAGTCTGCAATGGCAAAAGGGTGGAAACATACAGGCTTTGTGGGGAGGCTGCACAGGGGTTTCCAACAGAGCATCTTCTGATCTCTCTCCCCAGGGGTCCATGAGCCACAGAGAAGAAATTTGCACCTTCATTTCCCCAGGTTCATGCTGGGGAATAGCCGTGCCACTGTGGCCTTGGGGAGGAGTGTGCATGTCAGGAGCACTGATCCATGAATGGCCTGGCGGGGACATTAGCAACCAGACATAGCTCCCATCTGGTCTTCAGTTGCTGGGACCACCTCCCCACAGGGGCCTTCTGCCCGAGCTCCCTCCCTGTTCCTGGTCCTGCTGTCTGGTGATGGGTCCTCTGGCATATGACACTGGGGTAAAGAGCCCAGAATGGTCAAGGCCATCACTTGGTTACTTTGCCAGAATCCAGGTCCCGTGCCCCGCTTATTGTCCCAGGCCTCTTCTAACCACAAACCAATAAATAGCATAAAAATTGGCCCTTCTTAAGTTAAGCTTATTACATGTCTAGCACTGTTGTAAGACCTTACTTATATCACTCATGAAATTATTCGCCACATTTTGTCAACAAGAAAACTGAGAAAAAAGTACATAATTTACGCAGATTTCATGGGGTCAACAACGACAGTCAACCCCAGAGAGTGCGTACCAGCTAAGAAGTAACATTTGAAAGGAAATTTTAAGGTAACATTTTATCCTCTCGGTTTACACATATTTTGCAAATCATATGACTTAATCTCCAACATCGATAGCAGTAAATAGGAGTTCTGAGAATGCAGTTTAGTAGAATAAGAACATCTATGTTAAAATCAGCTCTACCACTCTGAGCAACTCCAAGCCCCAGCTTCCACCTGCATCAAACAAATGGGAATCATATTAACAGTTAACACTTACATAGCACTGACCATGTTCCAGGCATTGTTCTAAGGACATTTTCTTGTAGTCAGGAATTCTATCCTACATTAGCATCACGTAAGACCTTACATTCATCCTCATTTCACAGATGAGAAAACTGATGCACAGAAGCTAAGAAATCCTGTCTGAGGGCAACGGCAGAGCCAAGATTTGCACCCAGCCTGTCTGGTGTCAGAGTCTAAGCTTTTATCCATGGTACTATACTGTCTCTCAGATAGGATAAGAATCCTTTTCTAACCTCTGGGAATTGGTTTAAGTGTTCAGGTGGATAATGAAATGCTACACAAATGTAAATTATTGGAAAATTAAACTTAGCACTGGCTGTGCTTTGTTTTTAACCAGCTCTAATCTTTATATATTTAGGGGTTAATTCTAATTTGCACAATTGATACTAAACCAGTAAATGGTAACTTTTGCATATGACCTCATCATATGCAAAACTAGGAACTATAGCAAACTAGGAAATATAGGTAAGATGTGCTTCTTATGTAAGAACAGTGGTTCTCAGTATTGGCTGCCCATTAGAATTACCTGGAAATGCTTTTAGAACCTATCTCTTCTTAGCTCTGCCATTAGGGATTCTGATTGAACTGGTCTGGGTGGGGCCTTAGCATCAGTATGATTTAAAATCTCCACAGGTGACTCAAATGTGATCCCAAATTGAGAAGCCCTGCTGCTCAGTGTTTCGGGATTGCATTTTCTACACTAGAGGGAGAGGTTTATCCGCCAACTTGCTCCAGCAGGAATACCTGAGCTTTCTCGGACCTCCAGGAAGATTCTCCCGATGTAAGTCCCATCAGGGTAGGTGTGATAGATGCAGAAGTACTCCCCTGTATCGTTCATGGTCAGTGACTGGAGGGTGAGGCCCAGGCCGGGGCCCGGGGCCACTCGATCCTTGAAGGCTGGGAAGATGTGCCACCCCAAGTCAGCATCACAAATGGCTAGAAGCTGGTCCTGCTGCTTCCAGTTGACCTGGGTCACTTGTGCCGTAGTGGAGGAGAGGTGACATTGTAAGATGGCAGAGCCACTTTTCTCTGCAAAAATGTTCCCCATTGTTACTATGGCACCTGTCATCATTCCTAGGGAAGAGGACAAAGCACATGTGAGTCCTGGGTCAGCAGCTGACCTTCAGCCTTCCTAGAAAAATTCTAAGGGGCTTTGAGGCCACAGCTGGGTTTTGGAATGACAGTTTCTCCAGTCCATCCTGTTGCTCCCCATAAAGACTGTCGTTATTCCCCATTTCTTCCATTTCAAGAGGCACTCCTCTCCAAGCCTCTTATTCAAGGCTCCCAGTCCCCCTCAGGTTCTCTTTCCAGTCTTCTCACCCTTCTCCAAACTTCTCTACTCCAGCCCAGCCCAGCCCAGCCCAGCCCATCTCCTGCCCGCCCACTGCCCTACGCTTCCAGAGCCTACTTCTGCCCCTCTTTACGCCCCACCCACAGGAAGGCTTGTCAAGGCTGCACTCCCTCCCTGCCTCCTAGAAGACCCCAGCCCATCTCCATCTCCCTTTTCCTTTCACACTCACTGCCTGTATTGTATAATTAGCACCTTACTAAATGCCTGGCTTATGACCACACAACTTAGCATATTGCCCCCTCAGCATATTCTGCCATGTAGCTTCATGGCTAGCTTGTTATTTTCATAGGCTCATTTAATCTACCCACTTAGAACATAAGCCCTTGTCAGCCGACACCACCTCTTCTGTTTTTGTTTTATTTTGTTTTGTTTTTATGTGTCTTTCTGCAGCCTAGTTCTGTGCTGGATGCATTATCCTTTGAAATAAAACCTTGCTGACAGTTTGATTGACTGTCATTTGGGGTGCCTGGAAAAACCTTCAGGAAAGCTAAAAAATCCAATAGAAAAGGAAGCTTAGCAGGAAACCCTGCTTCTCCCAGGCATAACCACCCTCTCAGCACTTAGCCTCTCCCCAGCAACCCTGGGCACATCCCCAGCCTCAGACAGTTCAGAAAGCAACATCAAAACTAATCGATACCACAATTTTTAAATATTTGTGTTCCCCTCCCTCAGAAATAGTTGACTCAGATTTTTAATAGAGAAGAAATAAACTTAACAAAAAATCGGTCTCTAGTGGTAGAATCTCTGGAATCTGTGAAACACATTTTCAATTCACAGAGAACTTACAGTGTTTTCCTAGAAAGTTCCTCAAAGGCAACAGAAAAGAAGCTGGAGCAGGAATGAGCTTCTAAAAGCAAACTGGCAATGCTTCCTGCCCAGCCCTTCTTCTTCCCTTGCTCCCTTCTCGTGCTAGCCAGTCAGGCTTCCCCAGCCCCAAGAGTCTACAAAGTCCTTTATCTGCCAGCAAAAACAGAGCCAAATCTCACTCTCAGAGATTGTCCTTTCTTACGTGAGAGTACACAGGACTCTAAAAACTGCATTTCTTTCCCTTAAGCTGCTGTGGCGTGCATTTGGAGTCTCCCCTAGGTAAGACCCCGGTCTCCATACCAAGCTCAGCCTTGCAGTCCCTCTCCACTGCTCTGCTGGGTTTCAGGCCTTACCTGAGGTGAGGGGAGCCTGCCTCAGCCCCTGGGCCCAGATCAGGAGGAGACACCACCGCATACTTCTGCCCAGAGGGCCTAGGAAGCAGATGTGGCCTCTTCTGCCACAGGAACTAGCCAACTGCAGATCAGACAGTAAAACTGAGCCTATGAGAAACAAGGGTCTCGGAAAAACCAAGTTCGGCAAAAACCATGTTAAAAACACATAAAGTTCTCGACACATACACAAACTGCATAGGGTGAGCCACAAGAAAGGCCATGAAGGAAACATTTAAAAATAAACAAAAAATTGTGGTTAGAGGTACACTCGTCTTTGGGTTGTAATTAGTCAAGCTATTGTTTTTAAGTTCTGTGTTAATGTACTTTTCTAAAAATCAGACTTTATCTAAAGAGCTCAAGGGCAACTGCGTAATGCCCAAGATTCTAAAGAACCTGCTACTGGTGAAGAACAGTTGGCTGGGCTCCCCCAGCAGCCTCCTGCTGAGGAATGTGCAATGACAAGAGAAACTTAAAATGGTAGGGACTTACAGACCAGGGACTGCACTTGAAATCTAATGAAGAACTGAACAAGAAGCGTTTACTTGGGGGATGATACATGGATGGGACAAAGGTCTTGGACAAACACAGCAACTTTCCCTTGAAGGAGATCTTCTCGAATCTTACTTCTTTTGTATTATCTGGACTGAGGATTCGCTGAATTCTGGTTTAGTTTCTCTGATTCAGTAGAATCAGAGATTAGAGGGAGCTTTCCTGTGCACAACACCCCCATGAGAGTGGGAAATGCAGAGAAGGGTGAGCCCCTGGGGGTGACCCAGGAGAGGGATTGGTTGACATTTGCCTGGAGTTCCCAGCCCATCACCAGGTCCCACTATGGACCCATCCTTCTTTCCTCCCTCCCTCCCTTCATTCATTTGAAAGTCCCTGAGTGCCTACAAAGCACCAACCTCAACACCAGGCTCTGAAGATATGAGAGTAAATAATCACTGCCCTTGCCCTCAAAGAGTTTACGAAGCTTGTTCCCTGGTGAAACAGGAGAGGGGGTAGAGGATCCACATTCACCTGCCTCCCAGGCTCTCCACATAGTTACCTTGGGCATGCTATGCTCCATGTTGTACATCCTGAAAATCTGCTTCTACACCCAGAGGCATCTGAAGCCTGGTACCCTGCCCCCTCCATTCCAGCCATGCACCTCTAGCATTTCACACCATCCAGGCCCCTGCCCTCCTTCTCCCCTGCAAGGTCCGATTTCTCCCCTCCCTGGGTTCTGCCTATTCCCAACTCTATGACTTGTATGCCCCTTATCCTCCACCTACAGACCCTTAGACAATATATGCCTTACCAGCTTCTCTCTGCCTACCCAATTCAACCTGACCTTCAAGGCTCACATCAAGAGATCCTCCATCACCTTTCAACGGCTACAATTCCTACAGCTGAAGGAGCAATAATACCAAATGTGTGTCCAAGGGAAGGTGCCGAGGTTGAACTGGGGAGATGTTTCCCAAACTCACTAAGGCATGGGAGCCAGGAGTGGCAGAGCCAAGAGCAGCTAGTGGGACTAGAGCACAGAAAGTGGTGGACACGATGATTTGGGCTATAAAAAATGCACTGCCTGTGTTTCCGTAGTGGGTGGGAGCCAAAGAGGTGAGACCTGTCTTATATAATGAGAAATCCAAAGAAACTTAGAGTTGGTTTAAAACAATTGTTAAATAATTTTTCTGTTTGTTGCTAAGTAACCACTCCAAAGAGGAACATGGTCAAGTACGTTTTGATTAATGGTGCTCTTGAGGGGGATGATCAACAGACTGGGTCCAAAGTCACCCTGTCTGGTGACCTTTGAAAACTTTCTCAACCTCCTGAAGCCTCAGTTTCCCCATCTGCATATAGGAATCAGAGTACCACTTTCACAGGGTTGTGAGGATTTAATGAACTAGTGTTTGATAAAGCGCTTAGCGCAGTGCCTGGAACGTCGCAGGGGTTCAATACATCCATAATAGTATTGATAACAGTATTTAGGAAGCGAAAATCGGAGGACAATATCCTTATCTATATAACGTGTTTTGCCAAGAGTAAAATCCTAGTCTCTAGACGCCACGGCCAGGGTTCCACCCAACCTCTTCCTTCTGCCCTCCTTATCTGATAGAACAGGAGGACAGGATGTTTCTGCAGGAAAGTGGACACTTGCCAGCTAGATCCTAAGGCTGCCTTGGAGGAAAGCAAATGACAGAAGTCTCTCCCCAGGGAATCTACCCCAGAACCTCCAGAGCCTCCTGCAGAGACTCCACGGGGAACCTCGCTGGTTCCCACCCACTCAACACGAGCCCTCAGCGCCGCTAGCAGGCCTCTCTGAGAGCCTGCTGGGCCACCCTGAGCTTTTAGGGCCAGTCAACAGCCCCCAGTGTCATAGCAGGAAACTGTGAGGTCCGTCAGGTGTTGACTCACATTTCTATTTTAAAAGTGCTAAAATCAGCCACTGTGCTTTATTCTCCCCTGACTTTTGGGGCTGTGAGTTGGACAAGTCTGGTTCACCCTGATGCAGCTGGGTGAGTACAGGTGCTGGGAAAGAACCTCACGTTTGCCTGTAAAAGAAGTGCTGGCCTAAACTGTGAAACCCCCTTAAAGTCAGTGCACAGCTCGGCCTTCCCCAAGCCCGCCCTGTGCCCTGTGAAAGCTACAGGCCAGCTGCACTTGAGTCCACACCCTCCAACCGCAGGCACGGTCCGGAAAACCTGGGGCCCGCAGCCCTGAGCCCAGCGGGGCTGGGAGTGGTGGTACCTTCCACAAGACCGGTAACTTGTACCCAGGAAACACGACCTAGGGTTCTCCCAGAGCACAGACCAATCTCCCAGCAGTGTCTTTCGGCTTCTGCTTCTCCAAAGTCTTCCCCCTGGCTCAGAAGTGGTGGGGGATCTCCACGGCTGTCACAGCTGTCTGATGCCCCTTGTCTCTGCCTCGAATCAAGGACAATGTCCTGAAGCAGCAGGGGGTCGTGCTCTCTCCTCCAAGGTCCTCATTCCCCGTTCTGTAAAGCAGCGCCTCCTAGTGGCAGGTTGTATTATGGCGGGGGGCGAGAAGACCCTGCCTCCTGCCTTAGCTCTAAGGAGCAAAAGGGCTGAGGGAGCACCGGAGCCCCTGCCACAGGGGAGACAAAGGGACCTGGCCGCCCTGGGCACCAGGAAGAGCCTGCCCTGAGTCCCATCACCCCCAACTGCCTCGGAGCCTTAGCCAAGCGTCCTCACAGTGGGGCGCTCTGAGCCACGTGGTTCCAAAGCCGCTTGCGGAGAGCTGCCTCAGAAAATCAGACTCCACGCGTAAGGACTGCCCATGATCTGAGGCTTATTAACAAGCCTGGGAGCCACGGGGTTTGGCTGACACTGGCTCTCGGCAAACACAAATGAGGAGAATCTGGGGGTGGGACTGCTGACTTCTGTTTGTCAAAGCTCCTTCCCGTGAGGTGACTCTGAGGATCTATCTCCTCCATCCTCCAAGGCTGCCAAGAAGTTCAACCGACTATGGGAAATTTCCTTCTTCTTCCCAGCTGTGAAAATAGGACAGACACCCCTAGGATAGGCTGGAATGCAGAGTCAAAAGAAAGGTCTTTGGGAAGAGGCAGCTGATCCTCTCTGCTTAAGTCTCTCCTGCAGCCTCTCCTCACTGTCCTCCTACCCACTCACATTGCTTCCCACCTTTACCTCCTCCATCCTAGATGGGATTAAACTATTGTATAATTAGAAAAATTAGGCAATTACCCTTGTTAAAGCACTGGAAGCAGCCTTTATTCAGAACCATCACAATAGGTATAGGGACCAAGGCAATGAGATTTTGCAGTGAGGGAGAGATTGGGCTCGATTCTGAATACAGCATGGGCAATGGGAATTTATCACCAAGAAGTAGGGTGGGGGTCAGTGGATAGAAAAGTGCTAAGAGGGAACATCAAGGGTAGGGGAGATTCTGGCTAGACTGACCCTAATAGGATTCTTGCTAAAGACAGGCCAGGGTAGATTGGACATGACCTAAGAAATGGTGGAGGATGAGAAACCTGATAAGATATCAAGAGTGATCAGATATAGGGGGATACCGGTTCTTGCTCAACTGACTTATCCCTTGTTCTTGGCTAAAACCAGATTTTACAAGGAATTGCATGGATGGGCCTAGGAGAAGTTTCAGGAGGCTGGCAAAAGTTTGGTCAAGGAAAGAATCATTGTCACTCTCAATCCTTTATACTATCAATCCACCCCACGCCCATCTGCCTTGGGAAAGGTAGCCCCTACCCCTGGATGCTTACTTCCTTCTTCCTCCTACCTAGAGCCCCCAGTCATCCAAGACAACTAGGACTGGGGCAGAAGTACAAGTCAACATATCATTCTAAGACTCCATCAAGTATCAAGAGCTCCTCCTGCCCGCGGCGAAAAGAATGTCATACCTAGAAAATTTCACAAAGAGACTATAACAAATACTGAAGAGCAGATAATTTCAATGTTACTTAAAATATACAGACAAATACATAGAACATAAACCCTTCTTAATGAGTTTTATGATATGAATTCAAAATCTATATAAAGGTGACTAAGATTGCACACAATTAAAGAACACCAGATTCGAATCTCACTTCCAAATACTGAGGAAAAAATTCTAAATAAAATATTGTTACACAGAGCCCAATAATATGTTAAACAAAATACATACACCAGGTAGAGTTTATTACAGGGTAACAAGAATGATTCAATACTGCAAAATCTATTAATGATGAATATAAGGTCTATATTTTTCAAATCCTATAATCATTTTTTTGATTCTGATAAGCAATCTGACAAAATTAATCCCCATGATTTTTTTGTTGTTCTTGTTTGTTTGTTTTTTGAGATGGAGTTTCCCTCTTGTTGCCCAGGCTGGAGTGCAATGGCACAGTCTTGGCTCACTGCAACCTCCACCTCCTGGCTTCAAGCGATTCTCCTACCTCAGCCTCCCATGTAGCTGGGATTACAGGCATGCACCACCACACGTGGCTAATTTTTTGTATTTAGTGGAGATGGGGTTTCACCATATTGGTCAGGCTGGTCTCAAACTCCTGACCTCAGGTGATCCACCTGCCTCGGCCTCCCAAAGTGCTGGGATTACAGATGCTATCCACTGTACCCAGTCTGACCAATTTTTTTTTAATTCAGTAAGAGAAGAATCTGTAAATTATTTTTTCACGCAATTGTACACACATGCACATGTAAAATTAGCCCCAAACTAGCATCTCTTTTGATGGAGAAATGCTAGAGGTATTCCTACTAAGTCAGGAATAAGACAAGGATACCCATTATTACTATGACTGGTTAACAACTTACTGGAAATATTAGCCAATTTAATTAAGAGAAGTATTTAGAGGTATAAGAATTAGAAATAAGAAGATAAAATTATTTCTCATTATAGAGGGTTATATATGTGCAGAAAACCCAAAGGAATCAATGAGAAAAATATCATAAACAATAAAAAAATTTTGAAAGTTAGCAAGATATAAAATTCATACACATAAATAGTCTTTCTATATTCATAGCAATAATCAGAAAGTGTTTTGAAAGACAGCCTCCATCTATAATTGCAGCAAAAAAAGACAGAATACTTAGGAATAAGTTTAATAAGAAATGCGCAAAAGCCATAAGAAGAAAATTTTAATGAATCGGCTATCCTTTATATGTCTAAGTGAAATTCTACAAACACTAAAACATGACATAAGTGGATTCCTTTAAAAATCTGGAAGTAGAGTCTTTTAACTGCCACTCAAAATCTGGAATCAATAAAACTTGGTGGTGAATTTGATTACATGAAGTTTTTTTTAAAGGCTTTTGCATTCATATAACAGTATAAAAGTCTAAAGACAAGTGGCAAACTGGAAAAAATTATTTGGAACTTATTTCACAGCCAAATGATTAAGCCATTTAACATAAATAGTTCCTAGAAAACAAGAAGAAAAAGACCAACAATTCTGAACATATCTAAAGACCTGAACTGAGAGGTCACAGAAAACAAAATACAAATGTTCCTTAAACAAATGGAAACCTCCTCAACTTCAGTCATAGAGAGATGAGCATCAAGACTACACCATGATACCTCCCCACCAAACAAGCAAAAATCAAAATTTTGACAGTATATTCTATTGGTAAGGCTGTAAATAAACAAGTACCGCCATATATTGTTGTTAGGAATGCAAAATGATACAACTCCTTGGAGGAGAATATGTCAATATCTATCAAAATCACAGCTGTGTTTATTCTTTGGCCCAGAAATCCAACTTCTAGAAATCTAAGGATATAACTGCACCAATGCAACATGACACATACACACAGTGATTCATGAGGCATATGTGTACTAGAAAAACAAAGGAAAAAGTTCAAATGTTTGACAATAGAGGAATGGCTCAATAAACTGTGGTACCTCCACATGATGAAGAATTAAGTATCCATAAAAATAATGAAGATGATCTCAATGCATTTGTGAGAAATGATCCCTAGAAAATATTGTTAAGTGAAATAGCAAGATGCTGAAAAGTGTGTATAGTATGCTACCTTTGTGGGAAAGAATGAAGGGGCGTAAGACTATCATTACAAATTTGCCTGTATTTGTAATAAGAAAATCTTGGATTTGTCAACCTCCAGAACCATGAGCAATAAAATTCTGTTGTTTATAAATTATCCAATCTAAGATATTTTGTTATAGCAGTCAAAATGAACTGAAGTGTATGTGTGTGTGTGTGTGTGTGTGTGTGTGTGTGTGTGTGTGTAGTATAACAGGAAAATCAAAGGAAAAAAATTAATTATATATAAAATTAATAACAATCCTACAGAAAAAAATTATGTCAACTGAGTTTAAATGTATTTCCTTGGTAAGCTATAATCTAGGATAAAGAATAAAAATATATATAATCAATTTATTCAGTTGTATTGTTATTTTGACATACCAAAATAACAATACAACAAATAAATAATTATGTTAATGTTAGAAACCAAGCTTTTCAGCTTGAAAGAAAATAGGTATTTGAAATATAAACTCCAATAAGTAAAACTCTCTGTAATGTTAAATTGAATCTGAACTATTACTACAAAGCCATGATTTTAAAGAATACATAGACAGGCACATCTCATTTTGTTGCTCTTCACTTCGTTGTACTTTGTGGATATTGCATTTTTTGCAATGGAAAGTTTGTGGTCGCCCTGCATAGAGGAAGTTAATCAGCATTATTTTTCCCACAGCAGGTGCTCACTTCATGTCTCTGTGTCACATTTTGGTAAGTTTCACAATATTTCAAACTTATAATGAATTATTGTACCTGTCAAGATTATCTGTAATCAGTGATCTTTGACATTACATTGATTGTTTTGGGGTGCCACAAACCAGGCCCATAAAAGATAGCAAACTTAACAAAAGTGTGTGCTCTGACTTCTTCACCAACTGGCCATTTCCCCATCTCTCTCCCTCTCCTCAAGCCTCCCTATTTCCTGAGACACAACAATATTGAGATTAGGTCAATTAATAATCCTACAATGGCCTCTAAATGTTCAAGTGGAAAGAAGAGCCATGCATCTCTCACGTTAAATGGAAAGTTAGATATGATTAAGCTTAGTGAAGAAGGCACATTGAAAGTTAAGATAAGCTGAAAGCTAGGCCTCTTGTACCAGTGGGAGACTTTAACATTATACTGTCAATGTTAGACAAATCAATATTAGACAGATCAACGAGATAGAAAATTAACAAGGATATCCAGGACTTGAACTCAGACCTGGAACAAGTAAACTTAACAAATATTTTCAGAACTCTCCACCCCAAATCCACAAAACATACATTTTTCTCAGTATCACATTACACGTATTTTAAAAGTGACCACATAATTGGAAGTAAATCACTCCTCAGCAATTGCATAGCATTTCACAGGTTTAAATAAAATATTGGTTGGCTGTTTGTTTGTTATTTTCATCCCTTATTCCTTCCTGTCTCCATTGTTAAGCACAATTA
>CAUYLG010014811.1:0-12128 GCA_963573385.1 Cacajao melanocephalus | reverse complement strand
TACAATAGAAAATCTAGAAGAAATGGATAAATGCCTAGACACATAAACTGTCTTAAGACTAAACCAAGAAGAAGTCGAATCCCTGAATAGACCAATAGCAAGTTCTGAAATTGAGGCAGTAATTAATAGCCTACCAACCAAAAGCCCAGGACCAGATGGATTCACAGCCGAATTCTGCCAGAGGTACAAAGAGGAGCTGGTACCATTCCTTCTGAAACAATTCCAAACAATAAAAAAGGAGAGACTCCTCCCTAACTCATTTTATGAGGCCAGTATCATCCTGATACCAAAACCTGGCAGAGACACAACAAAAAAAGGAAATTTCAGGTCAATATCCCTGATGACCATCAATATGAAAATCCTCAATAAACTAATGGCAAACCAAATCCAGCAGCACATGGTGAAATCCCATCTTTACAAAAAAAAAAAAAATTAACCTGGTGTGGTGGTGTGGCATGTAGTCCCAGCTATATGGGGGGCTGAGGCAGGAGGATTGCTTGAGCCCTGGTGTTGAAGCTGCAGTGAGCCCAGATCACATCGCTGCACTCCAGCCTGGGTGACAAAGTGACACCTTGTCTCAAAAAAGAAAAAAGAACAAATCTTCCCAACACTCTTTTACGAGGAGTACTTGTTTTTGTTTTTACTACATCCTATAACACCAATTTTACCAGTAAAAAGGGAAGGACAGTTTCGTTCAGATGGAAATTAAATCTATCCATTTGTGCAGGACCTAAGAGCCATAACTTCGTAATTCCTTGCCACCCTGTTGTGCCTAACCCTGCTAGTATCCTGACCTCAGTTCCCACTGATGTAGTCTGGTTTACAGAAGTTGACCTTTGCCAAGCATTCTTTTCAATTTTATTGCACTCTGACTCAAAATTTCTCTTTGCCTTTAACTTCAGAAGGAAACAGTTAACATGGACTCAAATACCTCAGGGATTCTGTGAGTCTCCTTCAATCTTCTCTCAAATCCTCAAAGCTGATTTAGACTCTATAACCTTTACCCAAGGTTCCATTGTTGTTCATATGACAGTCTTTTGCTCTGTAACCTGACCAAGCAGGCTGCCCTTATAGAGTCCTTCATTCTCTTAAAGGCTTTAGCTGAATGAAGCCACAAAGCCTCCAAGTCTAAACTTCAATAGATGCAGACAACTGTTATTTACTTAGGACATGAGATATTTCAAGGCACTCAAAAAGCTCACTCCAAAAATGCCTTTGAGTCTATTTTGTCTACTCTGTTCTCAAAACTAAGAAACACCTATTAATTTCTAGCAGCAGCTGGCTATTGCTGCCAATGAATTCCTAATTTTACTGCTCTCACTAAATTATTATATGCCCTCCTCCCAGATACCATTCTGGAAATTAGCATTATTCATACCCCCTGATCTCAGCTTACCTAATTTACATTGCCATGAAAATAATGGGATTGCTGCTGGTATAAGACAGCCCCCTTCCTCCCAGATTCATCCTATAGCATATTTTTCATGCCAGCTGGACCCTATGGCAGCAGGTGTGCCACCAGGCATATGTGCAGTAGCAGCAGCTGCCACTTTAATTGACAAAGTCAGCACTCTTACATTAGGTTTCCCTATTCACTCTTATGTTCCCCGTACTGTGTCTGCTCTCTTACAAGTTCATAAAACACAGCACCCTCTACGTGATGACAGGCCACCTATGAGCAAGCCCTGTTGACCAATCCCTCTATTACTTTACGTCATTGCAACACTGTAAATCCAGCTACCCTCCTGCTTCTCCCTGATGATGGAGGCCCTCACTCCATTTCACATGACTGCTTGCAGCTGTTGGTATGGTTTGAAAGTCACAAGAAGATCCCTCAGACATCCCTTTAGACAACCAAGATTTACTTCTTTTCTGTGATAGCTCTTGTAAATGAAACTTCAAAGGGAATATAACTGGCTACGTTACAGTTTCCTCACAAGAAACCCTCTCTGGTAGACAGATCATCTGCCTACCATAGAGTCAGCTCAAGCCGCTGAACTTGTAGCCCTTGCCAGAGCTTGCACATTAGCCAAAAACCAAAAAACACAAAAAAGCCACCCCACAAAAACTACCACTATTTATACAGACTCCAAATATGCCTTTGGAGACTGTAAAAAACTTAGCACAATTTGGAAATCCTGTAGTTTCTTAACATCTGCTGGCACTTCTACTGCCAATGGGCCTATCATTGCTGCCCTTTTTCAAGCTATCCACCTTCCCACTAAGATTGCTTTTGTTCATTACCCAGCTTATACCAAGGATATGGATACTGTATCCCAAGGAAATGATCGAGCAGACAGGGCTGCCAAATCTGTGACCAAAATGGCCCTCCTTATCCTTTTTACACTCAGTTTATTAACCTGCCCTTATCCCTGTCTAACATTATTGATTTCATCAGATGAGTTATATGCTGGGCCAAATGGATTCCCCAGAGACCTTTTCCTTCTAACTCTTTGCTTTGTACTTATCTCCCATCAGATGAGATGTATATACAAAGTAGGAATAATTTATAAATTATAAGATAGTTGGCACTGTCCTGGGAACTACAAAATTTATGACCAAATTATTTCCTAGTGCACTATTTATAAATCTCACTAAATCTCCAGTGGAAACCAGTATTCCTCAGGAAGCCCCCAAAAGCCCATGTTGCCCCTTATAGTACTCCAAATAGACTTCATGGATTTACCCCCAGCTTTAGGCTTTTCTCACTGCTTCGTTATTTTCTGCATGTTCAGCGGGTGAACTGAATGTTATCCAACTAGGTGTGCTGATGCTACAGCTGTGGTAAATAAATTAGAACCAGATTTTTCCTCATTTTGGAATTCCCTTATGGATTGAGTCAGACCCATGGACTCATTTCACAGCAGAAACAAACCACTTGGTTGCAGAGGCTCTGGGATACTCATTAAAATTTTATACCCCATATCATCCCCAATCCTCAGGGCAAGTGGAACCTACAAATTTAGACATAAAAAGGACTTTGGGAAAATTTGATCAAGACTCTGGACTAAATGGCCAGAAGCATTATCTCTGGCTCTTACAAAAATCTGGAATACTTCAAATAGGAGACATGGATTAGCCCTTTTTAAAATCGTGTTCAGTCACTCCATACTTACTGACACCTCTAAAACTTCATGAACTGAATAAGCACCATGGGGATTTTTAAAAAAAATTTTACTTTAAGTTCTGGGATATATGTGCAGAATGTGCAGGCTTGTCAGGCTTGTTATATAGGTATACCTGTGCCATGGTGGTTTGCGGCAACTATCAACCCGTCATCTAGGTTTTAAGCCCATGTGCATCCCGTATTTGTCCTAACGCTCTCCCTCTCCTTGTCCCCCACCCACCAACAGACCCGGTGTGCCTTGTTCCCCTCCCTGTGTCCATGTGATCACATCGTTCAACTTCCACTTATGAGTGAGAACATGTGGTATTTCATTTTCTGTTCCTGTGTTAGTTTGCTGAGAATGATGGCTTCCAGCTCCATCCATGTCCCTGCAAAGGACATAGTCTCATTCCTTTTTATGGGTGCATAGTATTCCATGGTGCACATGTACCGCATTTTCTTTATCCAGTCTATCATCAATGGGCATTTGGGTTGGCTCCAAGTCTTTGCTATTGTAAATAATGCTGCAGTAAACATATGTGTGCATGTGTCTTCACAGCAGGATGATTTATATTTTTTTGGGTGTATGCTGGGTCAAATGGTATTTCTGATTCTAGATCCTTGAGGAATCACTACAGTGTCCTCCACAATGGTTGAACTAATTTACATTCCCACCAACAGTGTAAAAGCATTTCTATTTCTCCACAGCCTCACCAGCATCTATTGTTTCTTGACTTTTTAATAATCGCCATTCTGACTGGCATGAGATGGTATCTCATTGTGGTTTTGATTTCCATTTCTCTGATGATCAGTCATCTTGAGCTTTTTTTCATGTTTGTTGGCTGTATAAATGTCTTTTGAGAATCCTTTGTCCACTTTTTGATGGGGTTGTTTTTCTCTTGTAAATTTGTTTAAGTTTCTTGTAGATTCTGGCTATTAGACTTTTTTCAGACGGGTAGATTGCAAACATTTTCTCCCATTCTGTAGGTTGCATGTTCACTCTGATGATAGTTTCTTTTGATGTGCAGAAGCTCTTTGGTTTAATTAAATCCCATTTGTCAATTTTGGCTTTGGTTGCAATTGCTTTTGGCATTTTTTTGTCATAAAATCTTTGCCCATGCCTATGTTGATTTGTATTGCCTAGGTTTTCTTCTAGGGTTTTTATGGTTTTGGGTTTTACATTTAAGTCTTTAATTCATCTTGAGTTAATTTTTATGGTGTAAGGAAGGTGTCCAGTTTCAGTTTTCTGCATATGGCTAGCCAGTTTTCCCAGCACCATTTATTAAATAGGGAATCCTTTCCTCATTCTCTGTTTCTTTCAGGTTTGTTGAAGATCAGATGGTTGTAGGTGTGTGGTGTTATTTATGAGGTCTCTGATCTGTTCCATTGGTCTATATGTTTGTTTTGCTGTCAGTATTATGCTATTTTGGTTACTGTAGTCTTGTAGTATAGTTTGAAGTCAGGTAGTCTGATGCCTCCAGCTTTGTTCTTTTTGCTTAAGATTGTCTTGGCTATACAGGCTCTTTTTTGGTTCCATATGAAACTTAGTTTTTTTCTAATTATGTGAAGAATGTCAATAGTAGTTTGATGGGAATAGCATTGAATCTATAAATTACTTTGGGCAGTATAGCCATTTTCACAATATTGATTCTTCCTATCCATGAAAATAGAATGTCTTTCCATTTGTGTGTCCTCTCTTATTTCCTTGGTCAGTGGTTTGTAGTTCTCCTTGAAGAGGTCCATCATGTCGCTTGTTAGCTGTATTCCTAGGTGTTTTATTCTCTTTGTGGCAATTGTTAATGGGAGTTCATTCATGATTTGGCTCTCTGCTTGTCTTCTGTTGGTATATAGAAATGCTTGTGATTTTTGCACATTGATTTTGTATTCTGAAACTTCGCTGAAGTTGCTTATCGGCTTAAGAAGTTTTCAGGCTGAGATGATGGGGTTTTCTAAACATAGAATCATGTTATCTGCAAACAGAGACAATTTGACTTACTCTCTTTTTACTTGAATACGCTTTATTTCTTTCTCTTGTCTGATTTCCCTGGCCAGAACTTCTAATACTATGTTGAATAGAAGTGGCGAGAGGGCATCCTTGTCTTGTGCTGGTTCTTGAAGGGAATGCTTCCAGCTTTTGCCCATTCAATATGATATTGGCTGTGGGTTTGTCATAAATAGCTCTTATTATTTTGAGATATGTTCTATCAATACCTAGTTTATTAAGAGTTTTTAAAGATAAATAGATGGGACTTAATTAAACCAAAAAGCTTCTGCACAGCAAAACAAATAATCAGCAGAGTAAACAGACAACCCACCGAGTGGGAGAAAGTACTCACAAACTATGCATCCAACAAAGAACTAATATCCAGAATCTGCAAGGAACTCAAACAAATCAGAAAAAGAAGCCCCAAACAATCCCATCAAAAAGTGTACTCAGGACATGAATAGACAATTCTTAAAAGAAGATATACAAATGACCAACAAACATATAAAAATGCCTAACATCACGAATAATCAGGGAAATGCAAATAAAAATCACAATGTGATACTATAGTCTTGTAAGAATGGCCATAACTGAAAAAAAAAAGAAAAAAGGTGTGGATGTGGTGAAAAAGGGATACTTCTATACCGCTGGTGGGAATGTAAAGTAGTACAACCAGTATGGAAAACAATGTGGAGATTCCTTAAAGAACTAAAAGTAGAACTATCATTTGATCCAGGATTTCAATACTGGGTATCTACCTAGAGGAAAAGAAGTCATTATATGAAAAAGATACTTGTACACACATGTTAATTCATAATTGCAAAAATATGGAACCAGCCTAAATGCCCATCAGCTAACAAGTAGATGAAGAAAATGTGGCATATATATATGTATAATGGAATTCTACTCAGCCATAAAAATGAAATAATGGCATTCACAGCAACCTGGCTGGAGTTAGAGACCATTATTCGAACTGAAGTAACTCAGGAATGGAAAACCAAACATTGTATGTTCCCACTGATATGTGGGCGTCAAGCTGTGAGAACACAAAGGCAGAATAATATAATGGACTCTAGGGACTCAGAAGGAAGGGCGGGAGGGAGGTGAGAGATAAAAGACTGCACAAAGGGTATAGTGCACACTGCTCCGGTGACAGGTGCATCAGAATCTCACCACTAAAGAACTTCACCATGTAACGAAACACCACCTGTTCCCACAAACTATTGAAATAATAATTTAAAAAAGAAATTGAGTTAGTGTTACTTACCAGTAGAGGCCTGTTAACATCCCAGTTTTCTATATACTAAGTATTGGATCCAATTAGCATCCTGAGATCTGACCAATCATAGCCTCCTAGCATATTCCTCTTTTCTCGGCAAGAGTGACAGTGAGGGGGATTGGGACTATTCACCTTTATTTTTTCTCCTGTTATCCCATGTGTTTAACAAACTTATGGTTAGCTTCTTGGAAGAATAATAATTAAAATTTATTGATCACTTACAATGTGCCAGGCTCTATACTAAACAATTTACATGTACAAATTAGCTTGATTCTCAAACTCATCCTTTGAATTAGGCATTATTATTAACTTTATGTTTTAGATGAGGAAAATGGAGCCAAGAGAAAGTTTCATAACTTGTCCTTTTGTCAAGTTGGGATTCAAACTCAGGCAGCCTGGATTAGAGCCTGCATTCTCCCATTATTCTGATGGCAAAGATGGTAAAGTAGCTGATGCTGTGAAAAAACATTACATATACATTCACTTGAGACCAAACAATTGATCATACCTGTTCTTTGATGTTTCCAGAGAAGCTTACTTAATGTGTCAATGCAGAATTGAAATCAGTTAATTTGAAAACAGTGCAATAAGAGTTTACCTCTGCTGCTTGTTCCTCCTTGATTTTACTTTTGGATACAGCATCTAACTTTGGTCACGGCACAGTTTTACAGTGACCTGCAGATGGCAGTATAGCCCAATTTAATACAATACCAGTAATAGAAAATACCCTCTATTGAACAATTCTGTTTTCCTCCTATTTTCATGTCTCCACACAAGAGTAATGTCTCTAAATTGCATATTCTGCTCCCTGATCCCACAGAGAAGTTAACTTTTAAGAATATTTCTTTTTACCCCCCCAATGACAGCCACACGATCCTTTCTGGGGAGGGTGGGTGTGGGTGGAATCTGGATGGCTTCCTCTGCAGTTGCCTCAGAGCCTGAGCTTCTACTGGTTACATTTTCACTTTTAGCACCTACGTCAAAAGCTTATTTAGGGAAGGTGATGGATATATTAATCAGCTTGAGTTAATCTTTCTACAAGCTATACATATATCAAAACATCACACTGTACTCCATAGATACATACATTATTATTTGTTGATTTAAAACGGCTTATTGGTGAAACACATACAACTATTGATGGGAATAAAATGTTTCATTTTTCAAATAATTGCATCTAAAATACTAATGTTATTAATCCTCCACAGGGATTTACTGAAGCCTCCTTGTTCTCCCTTTGGGTCTATAGATGAAGCTAAAAATTCTGACTTGTCTCCCTTCCTCTGGTTCCAGGAATCCTGGCATCTTGATGCTGCATTCGTGTTAGTGCTATCTATGAGCAATACCATGGTGTCACATTCCTACAGCCTGACTCACCTATTCTGTTCATTCTGTTTCTCTCTTTCTTTGAAGGACCTCAAGGATATTTCCAGCATCATGTCATTTACAACTGCTGCTATAGCCCCCAAGAAGGTTTTCATGCCAGAAAAACCTAAGAATATTCTGCCTGGGCCAAGCCACTTTTCTTCTAAGCAAGTACTCCTTAGAAAGATAAATCTGCAAAAGGAGTCAAGAAAAGCAAAGTAGCAAGGTTTTTTGGCTTGTGGTTAACAGACTCCTTTTAAAACTGGTTTCCTCCCTACTTTCTTTTTCTTTTTTCTTTTTTTTTTTTTTGAGATGGAGTTTTGCTCTTGTTGCCCAGGCTGGAGTGTAATGGCGCCACCTCCCTACTTTCTTTCTTTGACTGAGGTCTGGCTGTCTCCTGTAGATGCTCATATTTTTATAGCCTCTTGAGGGGAGACTGCTCCTGATCCCACATTTCATACTCAAACCAAGGATTTTTTTTTTTTAACCTGTAGCAGCTTCTACCTTCCTCATTTTCAGACTTCTCTGGTACACATGGACGCCTTCAGTACTTGCTCCATCATCAGCTGTATTTTAAGCCCTCACCTCATCATCATCTAGTGTCCCTACTTCTATTCGTCTTCCCAGAGATTTTCAACTACCTCTCTCTGGGAGGGCCCAAGTCATATTCTTATTCTTTGTTTTACGTTTTTACAACCTGCTTCTTAGTAGTTACTTATCAAATGGTTATTGGATTAGATTGATTGAACTGATTATTATTTCGCATGTGGTTCCTAAAGTAGAGATATCTAGTAAACTGTGATACTAGTAATCCTCACACACACCTTTGGTGTATATTGCTACTGGTAGCTTAAAGGGAATAAATTTCCAGATGCTCTTTTCTAAAATTTGTTTGCCTGAGAACCAGCCTGTAACCAAGGAATCCTGCGAAGGTGCCTTTCCCTTTTCCAATTATCCTTCTCCTACTTGAAAAAGAAAAGCAAGTTTCTCACCCTGCAGAATGGTGTAGATGTATTACGCTGATGCACAAAAATCTCTAAGACATAAGAGGGATATTTGAAATACGGTGCCAGTGTTAAGAAAGCGAATGGCTTTAATGACTGAATAATCAATAATTTTCCAAATCAAGTGGTGTCTAACTTTTTATCAACTGATAGACTTTTACTTTTTGATAATAGGTAACTACATGATGTTTCAAACACATACCTTAAAAGGGGTTCAAAGAATTGATGACATTGTTGAAAAAGTTTATCCATTTTCATCAACTGATTTATTTGAAATGATGTTGTCAATGCCCACAAATAAAAAAGGAAATAAAAGTAGCTTTGATGCTGAACCCTGTGTAATTAAGTAACATTCATTCTTAGCTTCATGAACTAATTGGAGAAAGTTCCATCTATGAGATCCATTTCCAATGTTATGTTTGGTATTTGTCAAGATTTATAAGTTGCATGTAATATTTTGATCAATAATGAATAAATAAAAATTGCATCAGAAGTAAATTTTTAGCATTCGGAAACTTATGGCAACAGAAAAAATTTAAACAGTATACATATGTTCATTGCAGAAGAATATGATAAGGTAATCAATAAAACACTTTCAAGTACAAATATATATTAGGATAAAATTCTGTGGGAGGATGGAATATAAATACAAGTTCAAGGAGAAAAAGGAATTTTGTGAAATTTTTAGCTTTAAAAATACCTTGTCTTTTAAAAATGTTTGATGGTGGGTGTCAAATTGCTGTGGCATTTAGATTCCACTGGATACATTTAAAAAAGTGAAGTAGCAGTTTTATTTAAAATGTCAGTATTATAATGTGCGAGAAGTTATATCACTTGCAACTACTTAAGCTTAAATAATTTCTTTAAAAATCTTAAATGTCAATTACAAAATGTATGACAGGATATGTAATTTTTCCACATCCTTTTAGGGTGCTTGTGAGTAAATGTTCTGGAATCACTGGGCTGGCCACAGAGTGTCTCCTTTGACTCCAGGCCTAAATGCCTCCCTTCTGCTCTTGCTCAATATTGAATCTTAGAAGTTACTACTCTAATAGGATGACAGTTTAATCTACCAGTATTAGAGGAGGAAGAGCCAAAGTGAGAATTTCCCTATTGCCTCTACCCACTGAAAATACGTTTCACACTTGTTCTGAGATTTGACCATTCAGAGCAGTGCTCCTAGAGATTAAGTGAGGTATCAGTTGTCAGTAGAAACAGCGAGGGACTTTGTACAGCAATCAGAGACCAGCAAATGACACCATGACTCTAAGGTATAAATCAATGAACGTGTAAATAACAAATTTGGACATGTTTATATAATTTTAGTTGAATACATTCCTTTTTGGGGGCTATCTTATGAAAATTATTTTAATTTGAATGGGAGATACATAATTACATATGCTTAGTGACTATTATCTTATGATGGGTTATACGTGCATTATAATGTGGACATTATGCTATGTTCTGTATTGAGTTGTGGCATGCCTAATCCATGTTCAAATGAACATTTGCCATGAAACTACTATAAAATTCAACAAGTGTTACATATTATTTTCTATTTTTTTGTGTGTGTGTTTCCGTGCCTAAGAATATGGGGGATTTCTCAAAAGTTGTCTTGTGTATTCTTGATTATTTTTGGTGATTAATTTGTTAATTTTTCTAATATTTTGTATTGGATGTTTTAAAATTGGGTTATTGTCCAAGTGGCACATTGCAGTTTGGTTAAAAAGCAATAAATGAATGCTTAATACTGCTTGGTATTTATAAAGTCAAAGATTATAGTGTGTCCTCTGGATCTGGGCTTTCTCTGTTGTTCTGTGGATTTAGAACTCGAAGGAATAAGCAGTGAAATTCCTTCTGACTAAAGATGGACATTGCTTATGAACAGATGAACTATATTAGCAGTGGAAGAAGGGGAGATAATCACAGATGCCACAGAGGCTAAAAATATAATGAGGATGTCATGAATAATTTCATGGTAATGAATTTGAAAATAGATGAAATGTGCAAACTTTCAGAAAATGTAAATTAATAAAACCAACTCAAGAATAGAAAAGCTCAATGGTGCTGCGACAAATAAATGGAATCTGTAATCAAACATCTTTCCATAAAAAGCAAGCAAACAGATAACAGCAGGAGGTTTTTCACATAAGTCATATCAATAATTTCAAGAATAAATAATACCAAACATACACAACTCATTTTGGCAACATAAAAGAGGAAACACTAGTATATTTACTTTATAAAAATAGCATGACTTTGACACTAAAATCTTTTTTTTTTGAATTTTTTTTTTTTTTTTTTTACTGGTATGCACTAGTTTCTGGAGCACAAAAACTATTTTTTTTACTGGTATGTAAATAAAGTTTTTGGAGTACATGTAATGTTTTGATATGTGTATGCAATGTGTAATGATCAAATCAGGGTAATTGGGATATCCATCACTTTAAACATTTATCTCTTTTCTGTGTTGGGAACATTCCAGTTCTTCTCTCCTAGCTATTTTGAACTGTACAATATATTATAGTCACTGTGCTGTACTCTCAAACAGTGCCTCTTGTTCCTTTTAACTGTATTTTTGTACCCATTAGCCAACCTCTCCTCATCCTTCCTTCCTAGCCTCTGGTAACCAGCAATCAACTGTCTACCTCCATGAGATCAACTTTTTTATCTCCCATGTACAAGTGAGAACATGGTATTTGTGTTTCTATGCCTGGCTTTTTCACTGACTATAATGACCCCAGTTACCATCATTTTACTGCAAATGACAGGGTTTCATTCTTTTTTAAATGACTGAATGATTTTCTATTGTCTATATGTACCACATTTTCTTTATCCATTTGTCTGTTGGTGGACACTTAGCTTGATTCTATATCTTGGCTATTATGAACAGTTCTACAATAAACATGGGAGTAGAGCTATCTCCTTGATATACTGATTTCCTTTCCTTTGGACATATACCCTGTAGTGGGATTGCTGGATCACACAGTAGTTCCATTTTTAGTTTTCTGAGGAATCGCCATACTGTTTTCCATAGCGGCTATACTGATTTCCATTCCCAGCAATGGTATATAAGTATTCCCCTTTCTCTGCATCCTCACGAGCATTTGTTATTTTTTTTGTCTTTTTGTTAAAACCCACTTTACCTGGGGTGAGATGATATCTCACTGTGGTTTTAATTTGCATTTCCCTGATGATTAGTGATGTTGAACATTCTTTCAAATACCTGTTGGCCATTCATATGTCTTCTTTTTTTTTTTTTTTTTTAATTTTTATTGTATTTTATGTTTTGGGGTACATGTGAAGAACATGCAAGATTGTTGCATAGGTACACACGTGGCAGTGTGATTTGCTGCTTTCCTCCCCTTCACCTATATCTGGCTTTTCTTC
>CAUYLG010014809.1:0-44509 GCA_963573385.1 Cacajao melanocephalus | reverse complement strand
CGACCCGTGTGGCTCCTCCGCCGGGAATCTCCTAGTCTGTGGGCAACAAAAATTCGTCTGAAAGTGCGGCGTCCACTCGCTCTCTGCGCTTTCACTGGGAGCTACAATCCTGAGCTGTTGTTAATTGGCCATCTTGGATCTGTCTCCCTTCTCCATTTTTGAGATGGAGTCTCACTGTCACTCAGGCTAGAGTGCAATGGCATGGTCTCAGCATGGTCTCAGCTCACTGCAACTTCTACCTCCCAGGTTCAAGCAATTTTCCTGCCTCAGCCTACTGAGTAACTGGGACTGCAGGTGGGTGCCACCACACCAGGCTAATTTTTGTATTTTTAGTACAGATGGGGTTTCACTATGTTGGCCAGGCTGGTCTCGAACTCCTGACCTAGTGATCCACTCACCTTGGCCTCCTAAAGTTCTGGGATTACATGTGTGAGCCATCATACCCGCCCAGATCTTATTAATGATGCTACTTGGGGAGAGGTAATCTGTGTCCTGTAGCTTGACTTTTCATCTGGATTTTGACTTGTTAAATCTAAGGAAAATGACATATCATAGGTTAATATGAAGTAACAAAATAAAAGCTTAGCTTAGAATTTTATAATCTCTCTTCATCAGTGGATCTGTTCCGAGGTGCCAAAGAATTTTCTATAAGGATTTTCTTATTTTTGTTTTTACTTTTATAGCAATATAAAAGGACATTGAAAGCATTCTGAATCCTCAGGATGAGCACTTTGCAAGTGAGTTCTGTCAACTGAGTTTAGAGCTGTATTTGTGATTATCTTTCTTGCTGTGTATTGGGGCTAAGAAACTCCTAAAATGGCATTAGGATATAATGTGTTGCTTCTCAAACTGGGATCTTTAGATATCTGAGAATCTATTGAGATAATTTTTGGAAATCACTGAGTTCTCACTTCACACACACACACACACACACACACACACACACTCTCTCTCTCTCTCTCTCTCTCTCTCTCTCTCAGTCAGAAGTTTCATTTAGGTACTTTATAAAAAATGAATGTTGAAACACTATTGATTCTTGGACCGTGTTAAACATGCTTTTACCTCTTCTTCTCCTACCTTGTGAACATCCACTCAGGGGAAAAAAGCAAGATGTATTATATGATGGGCAGGAATGATGGCAAGAATCTTGCATTCTGTCTTCATCAATGGATCTATCCTGAGGTGCTTCAGAATTTTCTATAAGGATTTATTTATTTATCTTTGCTTTTACTTTTACAGCATATTGTTGCCAAAAAAAAAAAAACTCAGCTGGCAAGAAACTCACAAAAATATTTTTGAAATGTAAAGTTTCATGATAACCAATCATTTGTTTTATTAAAATGAGTAGTGAAAAAAGACAATGATGACATTTTGTATGGATAAAAAAGTAAGAAGCAATTTTAACAGAGCAATGACTCAAGTAAGATTTATGAGTTCAAAGCTCATCCTTATTTCACTTGGTTTGAGAAATACGCATAGCACTTCTCAACTACAGATTTTCGTCTCTTAAAGTGCCTTACTTATAATGGTTTTTAGTCATTGTATGACACATAATGAATATGAGTTGCACTCCGTACTTCAAAATAATACACTATACCTTACTATGAATAATCCAAACACCTAGAATAAAAAATAATAACATAATAGAATCTCTGAATATATCAAGTTCCATGGTGAATCTAAACATTAAGTGAAAATAGCACATATATAATATATATATTTATATATTCACATATAATATATATATTATATAATATAATATATACTAATTTTGCTCAAAATATGTTAATTTTGCACAAATCCTTGAAACTGCCTTTGAACCAACCCACCTCCAAATCCCTCTGGTGTACATAACTCTTTTGGGTGATAATGAGGTGTAGGAGAGCAATTTTAGCAAGAGTCTGATAATATTGCTCTGATACCACACTAATTTGTACAGATCATAAGGACATTGTATTTTTGTGATCTACCCCTCTCAATTTCCTTCTAACCATTAGTGTCAGTGGGTAGAACTGGCTATACGTAATGAACATACAGCTATATAATTAGTTACCCACACTGACCTTTATAACTGAGTGAGAAAAACAATGAATTGTGCCACACCAGGAGATTCTTTAACATATTATCTGAACCTAGCCCCTTAGCCCTTTTATAAATGATAGAAATGAATACCTTCATATCCTCATTCTTTTTCTGTGATTCAGTCCAACTCAGACTTCTCCCTCTATTTTCTCCCATGTTAGGGCTAGACTATCACTAAATTCTCTTATCTCTAAATACTGCTTATTTAATTTCCATGCTTTTTTCTTTTCATAATAAAAACATTATATGATGGGAATCCTATTGCCATGGCAACCAGGAGTGGCACCATCACATTATCTGAAACCTAAGTAATGCTTAACAAAACTGCTGCCACGTTCTCATCTCACCTGTTGATAATGATGTCCAATCTCTGCAGCGCCTGCATTGCTATTTTGTTTGTTTCTTGACAAGGTCTCAGTAACCTGTAATGAAATCTCATGATTTCATATCTAATTTTTTTCAATAATTAACATTGATTCATTTTTCCCACATAATTAAATAAATTTTCCATATCAATATTGCACATTCTTTTCTGTTTTTAAGAGAGTCAAATACATTGAATCAAGTTAAAGTGAAAAATTTTAAATGACTTTGATCTAACTCATGTTATGTGCATTTCTATAGAAATAGCTAATGTCATTCAGAAATGAGAAAGTTTTTTACATAACACATTAAAGCTGTTCAGGCTGACATAATTTGTGCTTACAGTATGAACTATGTAAATAGTTCAGGCTGACAAAATTTGCATTTACAGTATGAACTATGTAGATAGTGTATGCTGGTTAATTGGGCACCAGAGTGATTTAACATATTTTACCACACATACAAGGATTGTAACAGTCTTAGGATATAGATTGTAGTATGTGTCTATTGAACCATACACACAGTATTGTTTCAGTATTAGTGCTAGAATGAATAAAAGTATTCTCATTTGCTTATTTTTTGAATTTCTTTAGTTCCTGCTATATCAGGGCTAAAGGAGATTTATGAAAATGCAAAGGCAAATAAGACAAAGTACTACTCTTCAACAATCTAGTTTTAGTTGTCAAGTATAACTATTCATTTCCTTGGTTATTGGTTAACAAACTATTTATAGTTTGTTATTTAACAAACTAACGAAATAGTTTAAGAAAATAGTTTGGTTAACAAACTATTATTTGTTATTCTACTGATTTAAAAATCAGTATTTATCTTAAAACTTAGAATTTTTTCTTTGTTTTAGAGTCAAGGAAATACTTTACTATTCTTTTGTAATTTAGATGCCAATGAAGGAAGGAGACAAGGACCCTACTCATGCTGGAATCTGGAGTGGAGTTTTCAGGGACAGACAGAAAACTGTTTTACTATGAAAAAAGATCAGAGGGGTATCTTATGCACATTATAGGATTGTATGCACATATTGTCAAGGAGACCTCATGTTCTTGTTAAATATATTAGTAAACACTTTTGAAAATGTTCCTCAAGCAAAGGAACTCTGCTGTAGAGACTACTCCACGTCTCTAGAGTAGTGATTTCACCAAAACCTCCTGGTCCCTCAGCTAAAAGTCATATAAGTGTTTTACTTCTCAGGCCAATATTTTAGTCTTCTCATAATATATGTAATAAGACATTCTAGGGAAGGTTGAAATAAAAATATAATTAAATTTTGTCAGAAATTAGAATTTTCTTCATTTGTGAGATATATAAACTATCAGTGAAAAGGGTCTGTTAGCTCTTCTAACACATATTGTTTCTGACAGAAAAATGATGCCCTTGGTTGTCCCTACTTCAAATTGAACCACTTGCAAAATACATTATCATTGAAAAAAAAAATCCCTGTGACCATTAAGATTTTCTTAAAATGAGATTTGGTCTTTAGCAGAAAATTGTATTACATTTCATCCTTACTAAGCAATTTATTTCTATGCTTGATATACATTTCAATTACCACTTTGAGAGGAAGTTATATTTTGAGATGGTTGGAAAAAAAACCTTACCATTCTGTCAAGTGGCTGATGCTACTCTTTGTAAAGGCTTATATAGAAGTTTTGATTAAAAGAATATTTAACTACCTTCATGGTCAGACCTTTACAGATTTAAGAATAAAAAAAGTGACTGTGGAATTGTTTAGCTTATTTTTTTGTTTTTCATTCTTATTACCCCCTTTTTCCCATAATATCCACACACTCTATTCTTCTCTAGTTCCATTCACTGAAATCATTCTCATTCATCTAAGAAGTCTTGGGCTTCTTTTGTGATTGTGTCATGAAGAGTTAAATGTGTTCATGATATTTTGATGGAACTCCTTGACATTTGCAACATTTTTAACAAAAGCATTTTAATGCCAGGACATTATTGACATACCACTGTGATATGCAATTTTCACATAACATTGTTTTTGACATGGTTTAGGAAAACTGTTAATTTTTCAGCTTTTATTATCTTTGGCCTCACTCTATCACTGAGCTAAGTGAGACTGAAACAGTGAGGATAGGGCATAAGGTAGGTTCTGTGAAAAAACAGATGTTAGTGCTGGAGTAAGTTTAGGCAAGGGCTACAGAAAGGGGATTAATCCCAATCCAGTTGAAACATCAGGTATTAGGAGTCAATACTTAACCCCGTTTCACATATCACAATGCCCATCAATTGTTAAAATAAGTATTGCTCATTCTCCCAGGACTCACCTGCATCAATGATTACTTCATTTCAAATTTTCTTATTTTTTTGCATCAGCCATAAGACCTGGAGAAAGATGGTATTTGAACACACCAAGATCACATATTATTATTTCAAATGGCCTAGGAAATCCAGTTTTCATTTCATTTATAATAAATAACTCTCTGTATATAAATTACATGTAATATTATTAAACTGAAGATTTGGGATATAGACTTGATGTCCCCTTAGAGACTAATGTATATCTCATATTAACATATATCTTTATTTTGTATTCTAGAGGTAATATCTAATTATAGAAATGTTTAAGATATGAAGTATATTCCTTTGGTAATTGAGGTCTGGGCTAGACATGTCTATAGTGGATATATTTTAGTAAAAAGAAATTAAATCTAATGCCTTAACGTTTTTTGTTTTGTTTTGTTTTTTTCCTACCATATTAAAGTGACTGAATCAATATGGCCATGTCAAAATATATTGTTTCAAAATAGTCAAGCCAAAAATGATTGCTATTAAAGAGTTAGGCATTTGAAGAGATAACCGCTGTTGAATTTCTTTACCTTTCTCATTTTTCTATGCAAGCTTTGTTAAATCCTGTGCCTATGTTGTCACTGAGGTGTGAATACTAGCTGAACGGTCTTTGCACCAAGATGTCATCAGCAGCATCATGGTTCAGAAGAGGGATTACAAATGCCACGTAGTCAGTGCAAATGCTCTTTGGTCAGTCCCCATAGTGAAATCCACCATATTACTTAATGAGATCCTTGAGGACTGAACCAGAGGAAGCAGGTCATAGTTCTTAATAATAGCCCGATCCTATTGCTTACATTTGGCTGTGGGAGAAAGGTGAAATAAGAAGCAGTTGAAAAATTGATGGAAAGAGATATAGGATACACAAAATTTAATGAGTCCTTATTTTCCTGAGATGAGCTTCAGGTATTGCTTTACGCTTAGGACACTGGTGTGCACCATGCAGCAGTAAAGTCTACCTAGGCTATAAAAATAAGAATAATCCTTTCTTCCATGTGTCCTTATTTACATTAAGGAAGCTATAAATGATGAGGAAACAATGTGGCTGTTTAGGAGAGGGAAGTCTTCAATAATAAGAGTTAAATTTTTATTTTTTAAAAAACAGCTTCTAAATAAATTAACGACTGTACATGTTACTTGGGTACTCTTTGGTTGACCGTAGTGGAAAATGAAGTGTTTTTTTCTTCCTTGGGGATATCTAACCTCTTTGTGACTTTCCTGTTTTTTGTATTTTATTTGATTTTTAATTTCTCTCATTAGCCATAGGCTTTAATCCTTTTGCCTTCTGTATATTTTTCTCTTGGAAGATTGTCATTGAACACATAAAAACACAAACATGCACACAATTTACAATCATTCAGATTTTCTCCTGCCTCAGTCTAGGGACTTCAACACAATATGTTGAAATACAGAATATAAAACCAACATGGTTAATTTGCTGGCAGCTTATTTTGTTTGGAAGTAGTTGCTTGTAGGTGGGATATAAATTATAATTACTTCACAAATAGATGAAGAAAAGCTCCTGAACCAGGGACAGTAAGAGTCTCTGATACATGATGAGATGTCCCTTATATAGCTTGAAACACTGATCTAGCTATCAAAATTGTTTTCAGTTCTGAGGTAAATTTAATATAGGAAAAGAAATAAAGCTAATTTAGTCTGGTGAATGTCTCAATATAAACAGTCTAGATATGAGAAGCATAGTTTTGTTATTGAATCACTAATTTTCCTTTTTAGCCTAGAAATCCGATTATCTGAAGTCCTTACCATATGATTTATACAGGACTAGAATACTCATATTCAAATGCCTATTTTGTTTTCTCCCATAAGCATAAGGAAGCCAACTTAAAAGAAGGATTGAGTGGGAAATGCAGGACAGTAAGAGGTCCTAACTAAATTCAGCCACTTTAGCATGTGGCTGGTACATACTAACTGAGAGTAGAGGGCATTCCTCTGGGTAAAATAAGATTCTCATAGAACTCAAAGAATTGTCTTCTGGTCCGGGGAGAAATGGCACTTCCTTCCATCAGTTGAAAGAGTATTGTTATAGTTAGATGGTGATATTGCTAAAAGCTATCCCAAAGAGAGACTGTGCTTCTTTTATTTATGAATGGAATTGAGGCTAGCTGCATTTCTCAAACATCACAAGATCTCCCCAGATATTTCACTCTCTTCTTCATTCCAACTTTTCAAGGACACATATTCAATATTTTGTCCAACATTTAAATAATTATTACTCAGCTATTTCCAGTTCATCACTGCTGATACATTTATTTCAATATATGTATTTCAATATATGGCGTCCATAGAAGATTAATTTATTACGTGGTTTATAGATAAGATAATACCATCTGAAAAATAGATATTTAAGAATTTCACTGGTAATGTGAAATTGTAGACTGTTTTATGATTGCCAAATGCTTGCTCTCTCATATGCTTTTTGAGTTTCACAGCCATCGTGTGAGAGAGGCAAACTACAGCAGCTCTGGAAAGCACTTGGTCTGACAGTGGCTTTCACATATTGTGCTTGAAATAGACATGATGAGATGCCTCGCTTCTCCCTCATCACCACTGAATAGAAATCCATACAGCTTGCAAAGAGTTATACCTGATTTCCTTTTAGTTGTGGCCAACGCTTGTCACAAGAAGAGTGGGAGAACTGAAAATGGGGAGAAGCCTTCCTTGACAGTTTTATCTTATCTTCAGGGTAACGTTCCAAGGGATGTAGCTGGAAGATATTTGGAGGTGTTTGAGAATTCAGGAGCTCACAAATTCAAGCAACATATGAAAAAAAGAAGTCTTGGGGCAGTGATGCTGGACTCAAAAGTTCAGCAAAGCTTTGTTTTGTTCCTAATTTAGTTTTTGTCTCCCTTCTCTTTTTCTCTACGCTGCTCCCAGCTCAAGTGATCAACAAAGACTCTGTTGTCCCTTTCTCTTTATGTCGATGATAAGAGAATGAAACTGCTTTTCAATGCATGTCTCAACATTTTTATGTGCTATAATTTGTACTGTCACTATAAAAGCCACTCAAAGTAGCTTGAGATGTTACAGGTTACTCATCTCTGCAATGCAATAGAAAAGGCTTATAGTTTACTATCATAAATGTTTATTTTATGTAGCTAGACTTTCATGTCTCTTTTACATGTTTTAAGTCTTGTTTATTGGTAATCATTTAAATATTTGACTAAAATGATTATACATTTTCATACTTACTAGTTTTGTTAGTTATAAAGAAATTAGCAGGGCAGGGAGCAGTGGCTCACGCCTGTCATTCCCGCACTTTGGGAGGCCGAGGTGGGCAGATTGCCTGAGGTTGGGAGTTTGAGACCAGTCTGGCCAACATGGGAAAATCCTGTCTCTACAAAAAAGAAAAAATAGCCAGGCCTGGTGATGTGTACCTGTAATCCCAGGTACTCAGGAGGCTGAGGCAAGGGAATTGCTTGAACCAGTGAGGTGGAGATTGCAGTGAGCCGAGATCATGCCATTGCACTCCAGTCTGGGTGGCAGAGTGAGACTCCATCAAAAAAAAAAAAAAAAAGAAATTAGCACATGACGTCCAAGATTAGAGTTTAATATTTTGTATTCCCTAAGGTTTTACCATATTTTAAAAATGTAATATAATTACATGGAATTTCGTTTCACATTTTATAAAATGCTGGCTTGTATCTTAATTTATTTCAGATCTTTGTAAACATGCTAATATATCTGGCTGGACCACAGTAAAGTGGTTATTTCTACCTCTGATTGAAAGCTATAAAGTCCTTAGAACCAGAAGCTGAATGCAGTAAACCCGTGGTTGTCATGGTAGCCATTAAATCTTTTGGTGCTTCAGAATGAGTATTGATCAAAAAGATAAAAACAAACTTTTCTCAAAATTTCAGGATCTTATTGTCTGAAGTCATTTAACAGTCCCTATTAGAAATACCTATCTTAAAAAATAACAAAAAATCTATACAAATGTATTACTAAGGAGAATATATTTATTTCATATACATGAAGATCAAATAATATCAATTATATCCTTTTTATGATTGGGAAAGGGAAGGATATTTATATCAAATAAGGCACATGAATCAAGTTGAACATATTTCTATAATTTCTAGATTTCCAATGTCAGAACACTAGAACTAGAGTCAATTCACTGATTTTCACCTATCACCTTTATATATGTTCATACTACTGAAAATATGTAAACATACAATAGCTATGCTCTTTTAAGTAACACCATTCTTACATTCATTTCATATATGGAGAAACTAAGGTTAAGAGAGATTAAATTGTATCTCTGAGGGTTTTTTTAAAGTTCCTATTTCTCTATACGTGTATATAGTTTTAAAATTACTGAAATTAGGGTAAAGATTTCAGGTGGCAAGTAATTTTTCTCTATATATTGTTTTGTTCTTGTCTTTCATTAAGCAAAATTATGAGTGACATGTATTTTAAGGTGGCACAATATAATTTTAAGGGAAGCTAAAAAATATAATATCAACTTAAAGTATCATGCACGTTTGTGATATTGCTCCAGTGTATTTGATTTCCATTTATATTTTAAAATATAGTACTATTTTTTTCTTCTGTGAATGAAATGATCTAAAATATAGATGAGCCAATTTAAGATACTATAGAAAGGATCTAGTTTAAAAACTATAAAGCAAAAATTATATATAAATTTTGCTTGCTTTATATTTTTATAAACTTTAATTACCACATTTAATATCCTTCCAAAGGATTTATATAGAAAATGCTAAAATAGACCAAATTTCTTTCCAAGTAAATATCTCTTATCATGTAACTCTTAGGTTGTGAAAAAAGTCCCACTTGCAAGCCCAGGGCAGTAAGTCTTCAACACTCTTTATCACTTCTCATCGTCTCAGAATATTTCATGGAACTTAAAAGATTTCCAAACAAAACCTTAAATATCAAAAAACAGAAAAAAATTGTGGAGCCTGAAGGAATAACTGAAGATCGTTAGAAAAGTGATTCTTTAGGTAACTGAAAGATTCGGAGATGTCTACTTTCATATGAACCCAAGGTATTTTCTACAATCAGCTGGTGGCACACTCTCCATTCTTCCATTTAGGCTCTCTTTGGAAATTACTGCTAAGTTTGAGCTCTGTAGAGGAAGAACTGAGGTAATCATTGAGGATGGGAAGAAGAGGATGGGAAAGGGAAGAGCTCTTTTATTAATCCAAAAGTATGAATTTTCAGTTACACCAAATAAGCTTAGAATTTGTTCTGTGATATGGGGGGTTTAAAGCAAATGATTTAACATTGGCTATACTGAAATCATAAGAACCGACTGGAAACCATAATCAAAATCCTAAATGCCTTCTTCCTGTGTGTACCCAGGTTTTAGGTTACTTTTCACCAACTTGTATACAGCCTGGCACACAGGAACACAGAAAGTACCATGTGGAGACACGCAGAAACTTGTCTTCTCTTGGTGGTCCAACACAGTTTTAGAACCAAAACGTATGCTACAAAAGTTTTGTTCTGACCATCCAGACTGAAACTTTGAATATTAGCATCTATGATCACAGCTACCTGTTCCACAATATCTGACGTATTTGCATTACTGGTGTCTTCCATACTGCTTTGTGTTTCTCCTTGGTGACCTATGTGACAGTTAATCTCATCACCTGTCATTTTTCTGTTAAGTACTGCCAGAGAAATATGCCTGGTAAACCTATCACGTATCTGCTCATATCTTTCTTGTGTACAAAATCCTTGGCCGTGTCATACATAGCAATACCTAATACATATTTGTTCGATGAATGAATATTTCCAAAACGCTTGCAGAGATTCTAAACTTTGGGAAATAGAAAGAAGTGACTCATCACCCAAAAGAATAAATATGTGGGAGGAGTTGCCGGTATATAATACGAAAAAAAAAAATACATGTTCAATAGATTTATTGCTTTTCTAATGCAAACTTTTAAAATCCTGTTTTGCCTAGTAGATATGTGTAGACAATGGACGAAAAAGAAATATTAGGGGGAATACAAGTTTTAAAAGGTTGAGAAATATTGGCTTGAAGTTAAAAAATTTAAACTTTTTTGTTTGTTTGGCATCCAGATCCTTCACTGTGACCCCTGTGAGTGGTACAGTTTCACCTCCACTCATTCCACATGTGGATACTGTCCCCCTCTTCTCCTCATAACCAGAAGCATTATGACCTTCCTGGAATATACAATGCCTCTACCACTTCCACTATGAAGCCTCCACTAACTCTCACAAACAATTTTAAGAGCACTGTCTCCTAGTCTCTCCACTTAGCATGGTCAAAAATAATCAATTCAATTATTTCCAGAGTATGTTTGGCTTGATATTAATTAAACTAGTGCCAAAGATTATAATATTAATTATGAGACTAATTTAAAGAGTTTAACAGGCCTTAGCATTACACACTAAATAAGATGTTGGTGATTTTTAAAAAGTATTAAAAGTGACTTTAAATAGTTTTATAGGCTAAAGTTTCCACACCAAATGTGTCAAGTTGAACTCACTTTGATTATTATTTATATGATATATATAATGAAAATAGTTATGTGATCAATAGAATATCCTGAAATATTCATGAGTTATTTTGAGCCAGTTGTTTCAGACATTGAAAAATTTTTAAAGTGGAATTTCAGTTAATACTCTTAGTTGTTTTGAAAATAAATTAAATTTTAATTCAACATTCTAATTTAAAATGAAATATATTTTTGCTAACAAAACCATATTTGAGATAAAATTTTAATAAATACCACATCTTAAACTACTATTAGGATATTTAAAATGTACTACCTATATTTGGTGATATTTCTTCTCTGCTTGAACATTAGTTGACCCTTCTCACCTCTTAATTTGGCAAATAATATCTTCCCCAGAAGACTGCTCTTACAGAGCAGTGAAAAGAGCTTTGGAAGTATTCTCAAAAATACTTGAAAGAGCAGCTTTTGCTCTGGTTAAAATTAGAATTTTTTTTTCCAAGTTCCAAGTATAAAGTTTATTCTTACTGAGAGACATCACTGTTTTGTGAATATTAATTTAATCACAAAGTATATTATTATGACTTAGCATTGCTTTAAAAACCTATTTAAACCTATTTAAACAGATCATTGGTTACCTAGGGAAGGGGATAGGATGAAGGGTGTCAGTACAAAGGAACAACTTGGGTTGGGGCTGGTATGTATGTTCACTGTGTTGATTTTAGTGATGGTTTAAAGGGTGCCAAAATCTAGAAAATGATATACTTCATATGCAATTCATTGCATTTCAATTATACCTCAATAAATCTGTTGCTAAAGAGAGAGAGAGATGTACAAATATAAAAAATATTTGTCAAAGAAGGTCCCTTGGACGATTATTTGGAAAAGAAACATCCTGTAAGCAGTCTCGGCATGCATTGTATCTACAATGCATGTTTTCTAATATTGCTTTAATGTCAATTTTATTTTTAAAAAAGAAGGAAAAAGTATTTTAACAGATAAATAAGATGTAGATACTATGAAACGCTGTACTCACTGAGTGAATCATGCCAAATTATTTGTTTTGTTGCTATAGGGCACCTAAACTGTTATGCTGTTAAACCAATGAGAAAGCATTTTAATTTAAGCAACGTATATAGCAAAAGGTTGATTTTTGTTTGAGAAAAAAATGACAGCTCAGTTTGCTTCAGTTTGGTCACGGTTTCAATGTCTGTTCAGTTTCAAAGTCTGTGCAGTGATACTGGAATCTGTCCTGTATGTTTATCCCCCATGGGCTTGTATGGGACAGGAAGGTTTTTTGTTACTTCTCAAAGTCTTTATTTAGTTTGCTGACTAGGATCGGATTCATACATGTGCAGCCCTGGGAAAGAAGCCCAGGATTTTTATAAGTAACTTTATGGGTTTGATTTCCTGAGCCTTCTTTGTAATTTCTGCAGTGCTTTCTGGTTTCCATCGGCTTCCCTTTTTAGTCCTTTGGCCAGAAAGTTGAGGCTTTTGTTATTTCACTCTGGCACATACTTCTGTGGCTGTGTCCACATCTGGGGCCAAAACAAAATAGCAAGGAACAATTGTTAGGAAAATTCAGCCCATACTTTTGGGACTATAGCACCATTGATTGGACAGGAAGATTTTGATCCCTAATATGTTTGGTTTCTGTAGGGTCCCTTGCAGGTGTTGCTGTCATAGACTCAGGATTGCTTGGACCTAGGAATAAAGGACCTCTGCTAGAACTTTCTGAGCTTCAGGGTTCACTTCCAGGTTTTGGGCCACTATGACTTTAGGCAGGGGATAATAGAGAAAATAAAACTGGTAGACTCACCACTGGTTCTTGGATGTTTCAAATTGCCATTCTTTCCTGATCTTCCGGCAACTATTGAATATTCAGAGTTTTCAAATAGCAACTGCATGCATTCTGCCCAGATTTCATAGCTGCATTCAGAGGGAAAGACATGGTGGAGTGTGCTTGCCCCAATGCTTGGAACTAAAACTCGAACAAATACTTTTTATTTAATAAATTCACTGTAAGTCTTTTTCTATTAAATCCAGTTCCAGTAGGTCCCTTAACCAGTCCTTTGTCTAAAGTATATGATTGAAGTCAATAAAATTTACATATTGTTATGGTTATACTTTACTTAAGAACATGTGCAAATCTTTCACTTTAAAATTAGCTTTATAAATATCCATTTTTCTCAAGCTCTCCCTTAGTTCACTTCAAAAGTGGTCCAGCCCTGGTTGTCTCTTTACACTTGCCTACAGTTCGTTAATCATAACGTGTAGCTCATATCAATGACATCGGCAAGCTTTATTTTAAATTCAAAAATTGGTCTTGCATTTTAAAAAGCTTTAGAACAGACACTATTTCTCTAGATGCCAGAAAGCCTGTCATCTTCTTTACATGATTCAATTAAATGCACCTGTACTAAATATGAAAAATGGGCAAAAGGGTTCTAAGGCTATGGAATGAACTAGCTGGGACATCTTTGAATATTCACGTGAATGGTGGATTACTTCTGCGTAAGGGAGATGTTCTACTAATTAGCATGCACACATCAATCTATACAGTTTAGCCAAGATTAGCCTATGCTTTGGAAGCAAGTTTCATGAATTTGGAGAGTATGAACTATTGGCCAGGGCCCAGCGGAGATGGAGTATCTGAATAGTCTGGTTTAAAATGATTTTTAAATCTAATTTACTTTAAGGATCAAATATTCATTTTTATAACAATATAACAAATAGAAATTTGTTCATAAAAAAACTGGGGCTAAGTAGATTTTCTTTTTTTCTATCACTTAACACAGATGCAAAACTTAACCACTTCTGATCACCTTGACTGCTACCTCCCTTGTCTAGGCCAGTGTCTATTACCTTATCATTGCAGTAGCCTCCCAACTAGTCTCCTTCCTGCTGCTCTTTACTGTCTGCAGTTGAAGATCCAGAACAGACGAAGTCATCCTTTTAGGACTTAAGTCAGATTATGCCACTCCTCTGTTCAAAACCCTTCAATGAGATCCCTTCTTCACTGGAGTAAAAGCTGAACTCAAAGTCATTACAACTGCCCACAACACTATTTGTTGAATTCAAGATGTCTCTAATCATATCTCCTAGCACTATTTTCTGTATCTTCCCTGCTTCTGCCTTGTTGACCTCTCTGCACTTGTCTGAACATACTAGAGACACTTCTATCTCAGGATCTTTGTACTGGCTGTTCCCTCTGTCTAGAATTCTCCTGTCCCCTGCACTCATACGGTTGATTCCTCACCTCCTTAAGTTGGAGTTTAAAGGACAGCTTTCGACGAGGACTTCCTGGTCACTCTATTTAGAATTGCAACTTTCTATACCATTGATCCTTACTATTCCTCTTTTTAGCTTTGTTTTTCTATAATTGTTATCATTACCTGAACATATTGTGTATTTTATTTAATTTATACGTTAATGTATTTTCTGTTTATCATCTCCTAGATGGTAAGCTACATGACAGCACAAATTATATCTGTTATGTTCACTGCTGTTATATCCTCAGAGGTTATAAGTGTGAATAGTATTGAACAAAATTTAATAAATATTTATTGAATTAATAGGTAAATTCTTAATTAGGTGCTTGTAGGTATAAAGGCATAGTGCTTGCTATACTTATAAACTGGAAAACACAACACTGATTCTGACAGCTCTCCAATATTGATAGGATTCTAATCAATATTATTCAACAAAGATCTTCAGATAAAAAGTGGAGTGAGTTCTGCCTCTTCTGGAGTTCCTTTGCAATACAGGGGAGTTTGATTATAATTACATGGAGTTGTTGCAAAGCCACTAGAGTCCATGTCTGGAATATTTTTCATACTTATCTTTGTTTTTCCAGTCTTAAGGCAATTGCCCTAGATTCTGGCCTCATTAACTCTTAGCATTTTTTTTTATTACAGTAACTTCAGAACTGGCTTTCCAATTTTTCTCATGCCCCCAGTCTATCATACACATTGCTTTTTAAGTAATCTTCATAAATGATGGCTCCAATTTTGTCAGCACCCCCACTGAAATGTTATTTCACAGCATTCAGGGACTTTCATTATCTATTTTTTTTTTTTTTTTGCCTTAACTACCAGAAATGATTCCATGCTAAATGTATTTTCTTCTATGCAATTAGAATCTTTTTACTTCCTAAACTTATCTGGTATTTTTCATCTTCCAAGGTTTTGTCCAGTGGTATTCCTGTATTCATCAGTGTGTAATCCCACCAAAGCAGTTCTGGGTCATAAGCATGTATGCAAAATTGAAATCTGTGTTAATGTCATTCTGTAAGAGTACCCCATCTATAGCTTTCTTCATTTACTCACAGACTGTCTAACAGAGTGATCTAAAAAATTTGCTCATTCCTCCAAGCTGTCCACTGGAATGTCTTCCATCCTCCAAACTCCAGAGAATACCTCCATCCACATTCCATAAGGAAGTAGGAGAATGAGTAATGGGGGTGCCCATATTCGGGGCAGTGACCCCACTCTTTATTGGTACTTGGTATTGGTATTTAGTTGGTGCTAACTTGACCCCACTTCAGGTTTCCTAGGCCAATATCCTAGGAAAACCCATCCTCATTACACACGTAAGTCTTCCAAAATTCTATAAACTCTGTGACCTCTTTTGCTTACAGTTGGGAGTGATAAGTGTGCCTTTAAAAAACCTATTGGGGAGTCAAAAAGTAAACACAAAATTACTATAAAATAAAAGTCTTATTGCAAAATATTTTAAAACATGGTCAGCACACAGGATGGGCATTTGACTCCACTGGAGAGACTGTAAAAAGGCTTTATGATGAGTTTAACTTCCTTCTTTCTTTCTTCTTTTCCTAATTCATCTCAGTCTCTGCCTTCCTTTCTCTTTCTCTCTCATTCTGTCTGCGTGTGTGTGTGTGTGTGTGTGTGTGTGTGTGTGTCTTAGTAGATGCATATAGAGCAGAATATAAATTAAATAGAGATGAAGTTAAAATGAAGGTTGAGATTTTATTGGAAGACATGAAATAAGAATTATATTTTTCATTGTTATAAAAATGATTAAGAATTTGGAAAGACCTTGCAAATCAATCATTTACAGGATAAAATAACCCAATAACAGACACATATGAAGAAACATATATGGCCTAATTATTGGTCATGCCGTAAGTGGCAGAGATATCCTGTGAAGGCCTGATGGTTAACAAAAAGAATGGTAACAGAGTTATTTAAAATGATGAATGTCATAAGAGGAAGTGAGATACAAAGTGGGGTATGTGGAAAGTATCTCTAGATTTAAGTCTCTACTGAGGTTCTTTTTTTTCCCCTGAGTAAAATAGGAATTAGAGTTCTATGGCTGCTGCCTGGACATAGAGCTTTTATCAAGATGAAATCAGATAATATTTGTGAGAGCATTTTGAAAATCTCATACATTTTCTACAGATTAAGGTATTAGTAGCAACTCTTTAAAAGTCAAGGTACTTGTTGTATCTCAAAGTGTTAAAAGATAAAGTACTTATTTTCAAAATTAAGTTTTAGACCATGTACAATTATGCAATTTTTAATTTGTTAAAATGATTTCTAAGCTTGGAAAAATTGGGGGACAATTCTAGAAAGGCTAAAATGTAGGGCTGCTCCTTGACCTAGGTCTCCAAAATAGTGTTGATACTTTGTACCCAAGATCAATTGCCTATAGTTAAGTAGATGGAGAAAGTATAGCATAATTGTAAAGCTTCATAATAAGCTCAAGGCATTGTTAAGAAATGATGTAATGTTAGCTTCATGTATTATATATTCTTGGCAGGTTTCTTTTGCCGTTTCTAATTTTTAATGCTTTTGCTTTCCTGGTTTCTTTGTTTTCTTACGAAGCAATTTTATTTGGGATAATAAAACAAACAAAAAAGCTTAAAAATAATTTAATCATTCTTTTTAGTTTTATGTTTTATTAATTTTAGTTTTGCTTTTTATTATTTCTTCCTACTTTATTTGGTTTTTTAACTTTTTTAATTTTTAAATTTGAGTATTTAATCTTCTTTAAAGCTAGAGTCATTTTGACGGTACATTTTGCTGTCTTCTATACATTTGAATAAGACATTGTTTTCTCTTGTTTTCTAGGTATGTGTGATTTCAGTTTTTTATTTATTCTTTGACATTGGCATGTTTAGAATTATGTTTCTTAATTTTCAAAGAATCAGGATGTTTGTGGTTAACAAATTTTGGGGAACTAAGGTTATAATTTTGAAATTTTATTAGTTATTTGGCTAAATAAAACACTTTTTAAAGATTTAGGAAATTTTCATGTCATCCCCAAAATGTATATTTTTTGATAGAGTTATTAAATAGAGTTGTTGATTTTATTTGTTTTATTCCCCTATGTCCTAGCTTATTTTTACCTGCTAGTTCTGTCAGATTTTAAGGTAGTTATTAAAATATTCCCACTGTTCCCATTTACCCTATTTTCATTGTTTCATTGCATTTATAATAGTTTTTTATTAATGTTGAGCAGATATAATAATATTACGTTTGTTTCAATGTTTACATACATATTTCATAAATTAAGCATTGTACCATTATATAATTTTTCTTTTTTACTATGATTTGTGTTTTCATCCATTTTTGTTTTACTTATTTGGATAAAAGTTTTCTGTCTTCCATTGTCTACTTTTTAGCTTTGTCAGTTTACACAGGTTTCAACAATGGCCACCCTCTCCTTCAATTCATCTCTGGAATATTTTTATTGCAAAATGATGTTTTCAGTTTTTAGAAGGTACTTTTTTTTTAATGCTGGAACTGAACAAATGCTCTTGCTATTCTTTTTAAGTTCAAGAGATCAACTGTTTCTTAATACAGTTACATTTCACTTGGAGTATTTTTTTATGGTTCTGTTGTCTGCTTCCTTCCATAATGTGGACTTCTTTATTGGGGATCATGTTTAGCATCTGAGATAATTTATACAGAAGGGATTTTCTAAGTAAGGCAGGACTAGCATCTGTCCCTCTGGGCCAGCTGCTATAGACCTGAATATTGTCATTGCTCTGTTAGGGCATCAGATGCAAAGGCTGTCACCCTCTAGCTCTCAAGATTCAGGTGGAATATACTGGTCTTTTCAGCTCTCTGCAGCTCTCCTGTAGCCAGATCACACCAGGATACTCATAAAACTTAGGTACTCCTCCACTCAGGGCAAGATTGCAACTTACAGTAGTTTTGTGAAGGAAAATAAATACAGTCCAAATTCTTGCTTTTGCTCTGCTCCCCAGTCCTGCACACCAGCATTAGACTGTATACAGGAGCACCTAGTTTTTCATATAAAGAGCACTTTCTGCTTAGCAAGCTGTCTGCCCAGAAGAGAGGTTTTATTTTGAATCACCCATCTGAAGTCAGCACCTTTTCCTAGTTTCCCAAAGGCAATGTGAAGGCGAATGAAGGCCCTTTGTATTCTACAAATCTTCTTATACAAAATGTTCTCTCTCCCTCTCTGCCTGTCTAATCATCACCCTGGAATTCTCAACTGCAAGTCTCCTGGCTCATTTTAGGATCCAGGACTGAAAGAATAAACTAGCTCTAGCCATCCTGGGCCCTCACAGTTTCAAAAGTCTCACTTGAGCCCTCCCGACCACTTCCTTGAGACTCTAGATGCAGTTTAGCTCAGAAAAAGTAATTAATTATTAAATTGCAGTTAAATGGGTATGGACAACACAGACTCATTTAGGAAGCCGTTTTTGCAGCATCCTATGGAATCTCTCTGGATTTTGAATTCTCAAAGGCTGAAAGTATCAAATATGTCAGTATAAACTAAGTAACATGTATTTCCTGAATTACAGACCCATGTGGCATCTCTTTTATTTTCTTTGTCAGTCTAGCCACTCTGACTTCTTTTAGTACCTCCTCAAAGATTCTGTGCTTCTTAAAGACCCAAGGGCCTTGATTAACGTAAACTGTTCCTTTTAAATTGCTCTCCATACTGTATTTCTCAGACCAGGAGACTTGTTCCAGGTAGGCTTTCTTGAAGGTCTCAGCCAGGCAAGGGCTGTGGACTAGGCCATCCTCTGCATTATACCTATCATAGCATCTGGTGTGAGCATCTATCTCTTGTACTAGATTGCAAGCTCTGGGCAGAAGCAAGACCATATCTGTTCTATTTATCCTTGTATCTACAGCAACTAACTGAAACAGTGCTAAAACAGTAGAAACCAATGGATTTTTTTTTGCATGACTAAACCCAGGAAGGAATACATGTGCTGCATGAACGTTTTTCTAAGAAGTCAAAAATCTCAAGAATACTTGAAGATAAAATTTGATGGTTATTAAGCGCAGAAATCTTAGGCTAAATGTTCTTACATTAAGGAATGGCATCGCCCAACATTTTGCTGTGAAAAAATTCCAACATACAGCCAAGTTAAGGTTACAGTGATCATCCAGTACACCTAGATTCTACCATTAGCATTTGGCCTTGCTTGTTTTATCTCAAATCTGTCCATCTACCTATTCCTATAGCCATCCTTTAGTTTATCATATTCAATAAATTAAAAGTAAATTGCAGACTTAAGTATATTTCTTCTTAAATACTTCTATGTACATTATTATAGTTTAAACTTTATTTTTTAAAACTCTTTTGAAGTAATAATTCACACACAATGAAATGCACAAATTTTAACTATTTACTGAATTTTTGAATGCACACATGTCACACATATACAATATCAACATACATAAATTATTATCACCTAAGAGAGTTACTACATATAATTTATGAAAGGTATTTGTAAAAGTAGTATAATACTACAATGCATTTTTCACTAAACTGTTAAAAATTTAAATGAGTGATAAAAAAATATAAAGATAATAATACAACCAAGCAACACTGTTATTGGACAATGTAATTTAATTTAGCCAAAATCTTAAAAAATTGAGAGAATGTATTCTTTATAATCCATAATACGCTTTTTTAAAGTGACTTCCTCCTCCATAATCATCTAAGTTCCTATTATTTTTTATGATTTCACCTTAGTAGAAAAATAAAGATATCCGTACTCTTTCAATACATGAATCAGGCTGAAAGTCTTACCTCCTTTTAAGGAGGCTTTTGGGAATAGTAGATAAAGCATAAATTTTGGTGAATAATCTATTTTATTCAGGTGAATGACTTTAGTAAGTTACCTAACTTTTTGATATATAGTTTCATTATTTGTAAAATGTGGAAGATAATATAGAATTTGGGGAGGATTGAGAAATAAGTGTCAATCATCAAATGAAATAATAGACTATAAAACTGAAATCTACTTTATTTTTCACTTATCTTCAAGCTCCTTAGATTTGGATGCTTCACGAGTTAAAATACGATAAAGCAAAATTAATCTATGCTTAGAGTAATGGCGGAAGAGAAAAATGAATGTTTTTAAGCTTTTTAATATAAGCAACAAACCTTTATTATTTCTATTTTGAAGACTTCTTAAAAAGAGGTAAGACTAAAAGCCTTATCTATCTATCATCTATCTACCCATCCATACATCCATAGAAATTGTATATGTGTCTTTCAGCATACCTTCTATTTATACCACATAGGTAGGTACCTCTATGTATGACATTGCCAAATGATCCTCTAATTAAGTGCTTTGAATCTCAGAAAATTTTGTTTTTCATTACTTCATAATGCTAGCGTAGAAAAAAAAAGAAAAGAAAATAAGAGTAGCTGTAGAGCAGGGTGTCAAAGAAACGAGTCTCCAAACTGCTTATCTTCATATCTCTATCACCTGCTAAATGCATGATAGTGGGCCAGTTACCACCATCCTGTGCCTCAGTTTTTTTTTTTTTTTAAATTTGTGAAAGACAGACAATAGTATTTCTTACCTTATTGGGGTGTTTGTATTGATATACTGTCTTTATGTAAGTTCTTAGAATACTACTTGGCATATAGTAAAGCCTCAATAAAATGACTTATTAAAAAAAAGGACAGGTATAGGCTGAAATATATCATTTATATATGCTGTGACCTTGAACAAGTTACTTCTCTGAGATTATTAACATATTAGTAAAGATAATAAAATATGAAATAATATTTGGAGAGCAGTGTCATACAGTCAGTGACTAATAATTGTTTTCGTTGAACTTTTCTGTTTTCAAACACATTGATGTCCACAATGACTCTTTCACCAGCTGCTGAAGACCAGAATTTTGAAAACCTCTGCCCTAGAGAAACCATAAACACTGGTCAGAGAGAATCAAATTGAGAAACTTTGGATTATATTTAAACCTGCTGCATTAGCATTAATTTTGCCATATCTTTGCAGAAAAATGCTGGGGATTAGATGCATTATTAAATTTATTATTCTAATTATTATTGTTGTTTGTTGGGTTCTTGAGAGTGTTTTTATTTAACTTCTTAATTTTCATAGAATAAATGGCTTTGGAGTTTACCTTACATGATGAGTATATTTTTAAAATATTATATCTTTGTTTTTATAATTCTATTTAAATTTTTTTTCTAAATTATATAAATTCTTTTCTATAATATTCTATGTGTATCTAATATTATTTGCCAATTTTGGCAAAACTTACTAGAATCTATTACATGTGGATTTTTAAACCAAGATTTTTTTAAAAAGAAAACAAATGAAGAACATTTTCAGTGTTTTTTGTGCACATTTGCGATGTAAAATCACTTGTAACAGACCCATACAACAAATTAGCAGAACTTTATTTTGCCAAGTTTCTGGCCAAGTCAATGTGACAGGATATGGGAAACCATACCAATTAACAGGCCTGAGCAAGCTCCTCATTTGACAAACATTTAATAAGCAATAAAATAGGAACTTGGAAGTACTGAAACTCACTGATGGAAAAAAAGAGAGGAGTTCTGTTGCTTATCTGGAATAAAGATGAAACTTAATTAAGCTAACAATGTGCAAGCTATAAAATATATATTTTTTTCTTTTCACGGTTGAGCTGAAGTTTAGTTTAGCAGGAAACTTCGAGAGGTCATCTCATCCTTCCTTCCCTTCCTAGTCTACATTAAAGCAAAACTGTGGAGTCACTGCCTGCTTTCTTTCTGAGAAGTGGTCATTATTACTGGGGATGGTTATGTTAGAATGTGAACTTTCGTTTAAAATTCCAATGAAGATATTGAAGATATCCTATTTCAAGACATAGTTTTGGACTTTTGCAAATTTCTAGTGACTATCTTTTACTAATTGCAAGGGATGATTGTGTCTATGCCTCTTGCTTCCTTCTTCCTGGTAGATTGGTGTGTATCTAATACTCTTTCAGGAAGCTCACTAAGTTTGAAATTGATTCACACCATTTGTGTATTCTCCAGGCATTTCTTTATGAATAAGCCCTTCCCACTTTGCTTTGTTACTCAATTAAAAAATATAATTTAGAAAGTCAGTAATTAAAAATTATCAAGACCCATGTTTGACTATTATCAATATTTTATGAAATTTTAATTTACATGTCTATGTGGTATTTTATTTGCAACTGGTATACTTTTAAAAAACTTATTACAAACAACATGAATTGACAAGACAAAGTAGAAGTTCATTATTCACATTAAAACTTATTATCTATTAAATAGAGGTACATACCATTTTTATCATAAGATTTAATGCACCTTAAATATGAATCAATTAATTTTTAATTTTAAATATTTTATTAATGTTGATATTTTATAACTAATTCAGTAGTAATCTCTATTTTTTAAAGTTCATAAAGTGACAATAAAAGGCACTAAATAAAGCCAAGATTAATCAATGTGGGACTTTTTAACTAATTCAGAATTAATTTATTCAAACACATGATATTATGTACTACCCGATTCATACAACTTTTAATTGAAAAAATAAATTTACTGAGCACAGACTCTAAATCAGGCATTTTATTAAGCCTCAGGTACAGAAAGTAACAGATATGGCCACTGTACTCTTCATGCTAAGAAAGGGATATAAGAGGCCAGTTGTGGTGGCTCACGCCTGTAATCCCAGCACTTTGGGAGTCTGAGGTGGGTGGATCACAAGGTCAGAAGTTCAAGACCAGCCTGGCCAAAAAGGTGAAATCTCGTCTCTACTAAAAATACAAAAAGAATTAGTCGGGTGCGGTGGCAGGCACCTGTAATCCCAGCTACTTGGGAGGCTGAGGCAGGAGAATTGCTTGAACTCAGGGGATGGAGGCTGCAGTGAGCTGAGATCCCACCATTGCACTCCAGCCTAGGCGACAGAGTGATACTCCATCTCAAAAAAAAAGAGAAAGGGATATAAGAAAATAATCAAAAGTAGCATCTGTGAGCTCAGAGTTTAAGGTCATAATCTTTGTTTTTCTACTGAGTTTGGCTTACATTAATCTGATTATTGAAAGGCCACTTATAATTTGTGAAGTATATTTTACATACAGATTCTATATTGTTCAAAAGAAAGAAATAATATTGTACTTAGCAGTGTCATTAACAAGAACAACAGATTATAAATTATTTTATACATTACAAAAAATTATGAGTTGACATATTTTGATATTTAGACAGTCTTTAGATACCTTTTATATGCCACAAAGTGTTCTCATAGCCTTCCTATTGAAAAGGCTTTATGCTTTTTATTGATCTTCCAGGTGCAAAACTGATCTAAAATTCATTAGTATTAACATGAGAAAAATTGGTTTGCTGAAAATCAAGGCAGTATTACATTTTAAAGACAAGAAATTCCCCGTACAGTGAATTGGGAATAATCTCAGAGCAAAGGACTCCCAATTAAACATTATTCTTTTGTAAAGAATATGTCTTCATGTAGTTTGGTAAGTTGATGGTAATTACTAAAACTGAAAGAAATGATCTATTTAGGACAGCACTAGGAGTTTGCAATCAAAAAGTTTAGAATTGTGAATACATTATCTAATACTTAAAAAATAAAAACCAACTGTATCTTTTGGTATGCAGATTGACTTTTTTACCACTTTTGTTTCTGTTATTCCACTTTCTGCTTTAGATTCTTTTATGTACCAAGCTCTGATATGCTTATTCATGTTTGCTAATATTAAATTTTAAATGATTCTTTCTACATAGGAGGCATTAGTAATGTTATCAGGAAGAAAAAGAGAAAAGAGGGAGAAAAAAGGGGAGCAGTGAGTCCTAAGATCTTTCTGGTATTTTGTTTGTTTGTTTGTTTGTTTTGTGGTGGCACATAAAATAGAAACAGAGACACAATGAGCCTGCAATAATCTAAAAATATATGCAGACTTTGGTGATTAGGTTGAGATAGGTTATGGTGGGATCAGTTTCCAAGACAACAGTCCACAAGCCCCTGCTGATAAGACAAAAGAATGTATAAGAAACCAGCCAAGACCAGTAAGAACCAAGATGGTAAGGAAAGCCAACTCCAGCTACCTTCACTGCTCATTATATGCTAAGTATAATTCATTAAAATACTAAAAAATTAAAACAACACACAATCTCACCAGTCCATGACAGTTTAAAAATGACATGGCGATGCTTAGAAGTTACCCTGTATGGTCTGAACAAAGATAAAATTCAGGTTGCAGGAGCTCCTTGCCCCTTTCCTGGAAAAAGGCATGCATAATTCACATAGTCAACATATGATCAAGAAGTAATCAGGGATATAAACAGCAAGCAGCCAAGAGAGGCGTACCATCCTTTTGTTCCTTTGTTCTTCCAATAAACTTGCTTTCACTTTTCTCTATCAGCATGCTCTAGAATTGTTTTCTGTGTGAAGCCAAGGACCACCCAGACTACTGGGTTGGACCCCAACTTGGGGGTTTGCCCAACATAGGGCAAGATGTGGAAAGACCTTCACCCAGACCCCAAATTAAGAACAATCGGCACCATTTGGCCACCACAGATGGGTGAGTGTCGTCTTTGATCCCCCTTGACATCAAACTCTTTCCTCTGATTTTCCTTTCTCTTTCACTCTCTTCATTCCTCCTTTACCTTTTCGGTGGACCAGGCAATAGGAACGGGGTCTCTGGCTTCATCGTCAGTTCACTGTTTCCCCTTCTGTTGTCTGGCTGCTTCAGATGGGAGCATGCCTGGTCAGCCACGTCATTTATAACCCACCTTGTTGCTCCTCCTCTCGAACCTTTGCTCTTTCCAGTAATGGGCTATTTTACTTTTCTGCTGTTAGTGACAAAATGCATACTTGCAGTTATTTTGTTGTCACACTTGTAATTTTTGCTCTGCCACCTTGGGCACTTATTTTTATTCTCTGTAAGGCGAGATACTTTGTTTGTCAGAGGTCTCCCATTGTTCTGACTCTGGGATGTCAGAGTCACGTTGTTCTGTGGCCCCAATTGTGCCTTTGGTGTTCACTGTTGGCCACCTCCGGATGCTCCAGGGTTTTCAGCATGTGATATGGGGACCTTTGTTGGCTGATACCCTGATGCTCCAGGTCTTTCAGTATTTGGTGCCCTGGATCCAGATCAGGTGATTGTGTTGGCAGCATCTGAATTTGTTTTATTTTTACTGGAGATTGTTGGGCCACACTGCATCGTTTGTCAGTGTTTTTCTTGCTATTTTTCCCTATACTGACTATTTTCAGTGACTTTTTTTTCAGTCTGTTCTGAAGTTAGAAGTTACTATTTTCTGCAATAACAAGCTGACTACCCCCCTTTAGGCTGTTTGCTTTGCCATTGCAGAGACTGCCACTGGAAAGAATCATATCAAAAGGATTTGCTTCTCCTTTATTACTACTATTCTCTTAATCAATGGTGTGTGCTTACAACTCTAAAACTCCATCTCTACCTCTGGTTTCTAAAATGGGCAGGAACCTTAATCCATTTACCCTGCTTGGAGACCTGGAGCCTCCACTTTCTTGTGTGAGGTTTCAGCCTGCTGACATTCTGGTCATTATTATTGCTGCCAGCTTTCCCTCTTTTGCTCATAACTGACATGCTTTCTTCGCTCTTTGTGGAATTCAGACCACAGTTGCTCCTTTGGTCCTCAGTGCTGTATCTGCACTGAAAACCCTGATTCTGGTCACCCTATTTTCACCTCGTCCTCTCTCCTGTGCTTGTTCAAACAACTCTTTTGTCATATTTTGTATACTTGTGGACACAGCCATCATTCCTCTGCTCATTCGTATCTCATAATCTACTTTCATTGCACCCTACTAGGTATATTTATGCCCTCTCTGCAGGAATTGATAGTAATAGCTTTACTGACTTTTGATGAGGAAAAAGGTAGGTGGAAATTTGAAAGATAAAACAGCTGGGCTCTCACTAGACTCAAAATAATCCCCGTGTCTAATAAAATTCCTTGTAAGAAATGGGAACAACGGCTAGCATTTTGAAGGACTCACCACTGGAGTACCTTTTAGGAAACTGGAACAAATTCAAATGGAATGGTCAAAAGAAAAACAAACTTATTTTCTATTCCAGTATTGCCTGGATCCATTACAAACTAAAAGACCAGGAAGTTTGGCCTGAAAATGGTTCTTTGCACTGCAACACTATTTTACAATTTTACTTCTGTAAAGGAGAAGAAAAATGGGGAGAGGTCCCTTATGTTCAGGCTTGAATGGTCTTCTACCAAGATTCTGACTTGAGGGACACATGCAGAATGTGTCTGGTTCATGTTACGTCCAGGAACCAAGAAACCGTGCTAGACATCCTGGATGATCCCCTCCTATGCTGTTCCTTTCCCTAGAAGGCTTACATTCTCCCTGAAGCTTCCTCAGCCTCCCAGTTCTGAAGGGAGTCCTGAGAGTTTTCAGCACAGAATTCCACCCTGACATCATCAGATACCTCTTCTCCTTATTCAGCCTGCCCCAGTATATACCCCCACTGCTTAAGGAAACAAGCCCAACTAGTATTACCAAATGTGGGGCCTCATACCAGCCCCTAATATTGAATCTGTGTCCTTCGTGGGAGGTAACTGCTGGAGAGGGTGGAACAATCAGAGTACATGTGCCTTTTATATGATTGGTTTGGCTTTATGTAAGGATATGTTTGGCTGGTTTTTGGAGGATCCAGGAAAGCTTGTTGAGGAATTTGTTAAGTTGGCCATATCCTTTGATTTGACTTGATAGGACTTATAGATATTGCTGTCTACCTACTATACAGTGGAGGTAAAACAAAGGATTCTAGGCACTGCCTGTGAACATGCAGATGGAATAGCCACTTGCAATCAAGGTCATGCTGTTTATTGTGTGGGAGGAGATGCGGTCCCAGATGTGGACCCCCAGTAGAATTACCAGAGGGGCTTTCAAGATCCTGAACACAGAAACCACATGATAACTTGTTTAATAGAAGGCATAAAGCAATGTGTAATTAAGCCCATTAATTATAATAAGGTTAGGGAAATAACTCAAGGGAAAGATGAAAATCCCACTCTGATTTAGGACTTCTTAGGTCAAGCAGTCAGGAAAGGCAGACCCACACTCCCTGAAAGGGCATGCCCTCCTGGGTGTGCACTTTATTACCCAGTCTGTCCTTAACATCAGGAGAAAGCTATACATAAAAGGCAGCACTGGGACCTCAAGCACCTATGCACCAATGTAGACATGGCCTTTGGAGTTTACAACAATAAAGACAGAGCAGAGAAGGCAGAGAAAAACAAAAGGAATAACCAAAAGGCATAGTTGCTAGCAACTGCCCCAAACTCCCTGCCACCTCAGGGTAACCCACTCCCCCCAAAACTGTGAGATAGGTGTTTGGGATTCCCAGAGAGTAGCCCTCAACTTGCCGGCCCTTGGGCCAAAATCTGTGTGCTTTCTGTATGCAAGATGACATTGGAAGAAGGACCGTTGAGCCTTCAAAGGGAGCCAAGTGGCCAAGAGAATGGTGGCCAAGAAAACAGAGTACTGATAGGGCCTGAGGCCTCCCATGGCTCCTACTGGACACCTTATTACCTCCACAAATGAGCCTCAGGTAATCCCTTACATGACAACTAAGAATATTGAATTTTCATTAAATACAGGAGCTGTCATCTCAGGTCTGACCCATTTCTCAGGGCCACTATGTACCTTAATGGGGATTGGTGGTCAGCCAAAGATCAGAACATTTACCTAGCCCCTTGGTGTTACCATGGTAAACCAAACATTTTCCCAAGGTTTCTGATTATACTTGAGTACCCTATTCCTTTACTAGGAAGAACCTTACTTTCCCAATTTCAGGCCATGATTCAATTTAGAGAGTCTCACAGGAAACTTGCAAGCCAAGAGGGGCCACTACCAACACTAAGTGCATTGCATGCCCTAACAAAAGTAAGGAAGAGGCCACCATTCCACCATAGATTACTTCTGCAATAGACCCCCCAATTTGGGACATGAGAGTTCCTAGTAGAGCTATTAATGTATCCTAAGTCCGGATTACTTATTGAATCCAGTACTAGTTATCTGTGTATAAAACAGTATCCTTTGAGACCTGAAGTCCAATGGGGATTCCAGCCACTGTAAAGGCCCTGTTCTACCTGTCAAAAAAGAAAAGAAAAGAAAAGAAAAGAAAAGGAATACAGGGTTGTCCGGGATCTGAGAGCAGTCAGTGAGGCCATGATTTCAGTCCATCCAGTGGTTTCTAACCCTTATACAATGCTGACTCAAGTTCCAAAAATGCTAATTGATTCATGATATTAGACTTAACAGATGCTTTCTTGTGTATACCTTGCACCCAGACTCAGTACATTTTTACTTTTGAATGGACCGATGCAGACACATGACACATCTTAGCTTATCTGAACTGTCCTTTCCTAAGGTCTCAGGGACAGTCCCCACCTTTTTAGGAATGTATTGACAAAAGAGATAAAGGAACTACAATTAATGGATGGATCCCTCCTACAATATGTAGATAATCCATGAATTTCCAGCCCTACTAGAAAGGACTTGAATAAAAAGTTCTTATTTCTTTGTGAAAATGAAAGTATTGGGTATTCCCCAATAAGGCCCAAATATCTGTCCAAAGGATAAAAATCTGTGGCCCATGCTCACTTCTGGGACAAGGATCCCAGTTCAGAAATGAGAGAAGACCATCCTCGCCCTCAACCCCCTCAGACTAAGAAGCAATTAAGTGAATGTTTGGGAATGACAGGGTTTTGCTAGGTCTGGATTCCCGGATTTAGGTTCATAGCAAAACCACTTTAGAAAGCTCTAAAAGGGAATGATTATGGGCCTTTGAGTGAGGATAGAACCTGCCAACAGGCATTCATAATCCTAAAAGAAAAACTCTGAATAGCCTTTGGACTCTCAAACTTAGAAAAACCTTTTTCCCTTCTCTGTGGCTGACAGATAAGGGACAGCTTTGGGTATAACTCAAAGGCCAGGCAATAATCCTAGGCCAATGACTTATTTCTCTAAACAGGTAGACCAGGTGGAGGCCAGATGGCCAGGGTGTTTCCTAGCCTTGGCTGCCACTGATCTCTTAGTAGAAAAAGCCAATATATTTACCTTGGGACAACAATTAGAGGTTATGACTTCCCCTCAAGTACAGGTATTTTAGAGCCAAGAGGACACCAATGGCTAACAGGGGGCAGGTTCCTTAAATATCAGACCATTTTGCTTGATACTCCAGTTGTTACCCTTATAGTCTGTCAAATTTTAATCGTGTTACCCTGTTACTGGACCCCATGTTCTAAGAAACAGATCCCTTACTCATCTACTCCTGTGTAGAAACCATAGAACAGACCTATATTACTAGGCCTGGCCTTAAAAATAAACCCTTGCCTAACCCTGATGTTGAATGTTTTACAAACGGGAGTAGCTTTGTTCTTGAGGAAATAAGAAAGACAGGTTATGCTGTGGTTAGCCAGCAAGAAATTATTGAGCCTAAGAATTTACCTTCCCAGACTTCTGCTCAAAAAGTGGAATTAATTGCTTTAATTATGGCCCTCCACCTGGGAAGACTCAAGAGTCAGTATATTTACTGATGCCAAATATGAGTTCCTGGTGCTTCATGCTCATTCTGCCATATGGAATGAAAGAGAATTACTAACAACTAAGAGATCCCCCATACAACATCACTCTTTGTACATGAGAGCTTTAAACTTTTGGACGCTGTCCAACTCCCAAAAGAAATAGCAGTTATTCATTGAAGGGAATACCAAAAGAAATACTCCTCTACTGTTAAAACAATTGCCCTGATGGACAGAGCAGCCTAGTCCACAGCTAAAGGAAGATTGGTACTACATGCCACTGTACTAATACCTCCTCCTCAATCCAAGCCATTGGCACCATACTATACACCTGAGGAAATTAAATGGACTTGCAAAGAGGCTTGCAAAAAAGACCTTCATGATGGTTGCTAAGAAACGACACACAGTTTTCTCCCTAAGGCTGGACAATGGAAAACAATTAAACATTGTCGTGAATCCTCACATTTGGGCTGAGAGTCTCTATTCAAATATATTTCCCAAATGTTCCTGGTACAGGGACTATTCCAGACTGTTAAAAGGGTTATCAGGGCCTGGGAATTCTGTGCCTATAGTGACCCAGGAAGCCCCCTTTACTCTTTTCCTTACTCAACACTAAGGAACATACCCTGTGGAGGACTGGCAAATAGATTTCACCCAGATGCCACCTTGCAGGGGATTAATACGTACTTATAGACACTTTCACTGGGTGGACGGAAGCTTTTTTCACAAGGATAGAAAAGGCATCGGAATCGTTCAGATTCTTAATTAAATACATCAGCCCAAGGTTTGGATTATCAAGAAATTTGCCAAGTGATAGCAGACCCTCCTTCACAGCCAAAATAACTTAACAGCTTCCCTCAGCCTTAGGTATTGCTTATCAGCCTTAGGCCTCCTCCTAGAGGCCTCAATCCTCAGGCAATGTAGAAAAAGCCAATCATGTCCTAAAGAGAACATTGCTGAAATTCTGCCAGAGAACCTTAGATTTCTCATCCCGTGCATAAGGATGGCTCCAAAGGGAACCCCAAAACTTAGCCCATTTGAAATGACCTGTGGGAGACCGTTTTTAACTTCAGATCTCCTGTTTGACAAAGAGGCACATAAAATGCTTACTCATATCATCAACTTAGGCCAGGTTCAAAGGGCCCTTCAAGAATATGAAAATAATGTTTTGTCCTTTCCCATGAAGGAAAATAATAGCTTCCTTGCTTAACCAGGAGACTTAGTCTTACTTAAAACCTGGAAGGAAGGACCCCTCAAGGATCCGTTACAACCAAAGTGGAAGGGCCCCTTTCAAGTGTTGTTGAATCTCTCTACTAAAGTTAAACTTCAGGGAATCACTAGAGAGGTGCTACTATCCAGAGTTAAATCTGCTTCTTATCAGTCCCTGCACACACCGGAATATAACACCATGACCTACACTTGTGAACCTCTAGAAGACTTAAAATGCCGTTGTGTCATTCTCAGTTTCCTCTACTAACAATGATATGTTTTTCCTTGCCCTCTTAGATATTGCTTCGTAGGACACTCTCCACACCAATTGTTTACTAGACATTTCAAAAATTCTGGCAAGGAGACAAAATCTCTGTCAAAGTTGGATATATTTTTATATCCTGGTCAGGGTAGGGTCATTCTGTCAGGCCATACCTTCCCAGCCACCTAATGTCTACAAACTTCAGCACTACCTGCCAAGTAAACTTCACACATATTTGCCCTGACGAGCCCACCAATTACAATTCTTCTTATTCCTCTTGAAGGATCTTAGTCCCTCTACAGATCACTGTGTCCTCCCTAACTTCCATAGTTGCTTCCTGTGATAATGGCATTCATTGCTTTAAATTGATACTTTCTCCCCCAGATTCTTTCCCCATTCATGCTTAAATCTAAGCACTCCTTGGATAACACAAATACTCAACTTTCTTAACAACTCCCATCCCATTCGGGGTTTACACCCCCAATGGATACCTACAGCTGTATAGACGCCTATCCAATCAGCCTATAACTTCTCTCTCATTTGAGATCATAAAACCTATAGTTACCAGTATTGACAATGTTTGGGTCGGGGGTCAATGTACAATAACAAAGACAAAGCCTCCTAATATATAATACATAACATCACTCACCTGAGAGCTAAGTGGGCAGCTGTGCCTATATTGACTGGAGTTAGGGCCGCTGTCAGCATGTTGGCCCCATGGGGAGGATTTGCTTATCACAAGGCAACTCTTCAAAACTTTACTTCTTCCGTCTACATGCTGTCTCATAGAATGGGGGGGAGATTTAAATAAATTGAGAATCTCCCTTGATTCCTTAGCAGATGTAGTAATGAATAAGATTAATGTTGGGCTATCCGTTGTTGAAAATGAGGAGAGATATGTACTGTGATTAATGAAAACCTCAGGTCAAATAGAGGAAGAAAGCAGCAAGATATAGAAAAGGAAATTACCTGGCTACATGGAATTCCCATCCCCAATACCCAGGACTTTTGGAATTCAATGAAGAGACTTTTATTATCAGTCAATTGGTTTCTATACTTCCTGGGACCTTTGATAGACATCTTGTTATTACTAATATTTGGCCTTCACTTATTCAAAGTCCTTGTAAAGTTTGTGTCTTCTAGATTACAACAATTCCATGTAAAGAAGATGCTGGTAAAAGGCTTCCAACCCATCCTATCTTCTGACCTGGGAAATAAAGGCACCCTCTCTTTGGACCCCTTAGATCAGGCATGCAGAAATTTTTACTACAGGCCTTCACCTGTAAAATCAGCAGAAAGCAGTTACACTGGATAGACCTTTGTTCTTCTACAACCTCTTAAAATTAAAAAAGGAATATGTAATCTCTGAGCAGGAACTGAGATGGGTATTTGGCAGTGCTAATTTCAAAGACAACAGTCCACAAGAACCAGCTAAGACAGGAGACAGTAAACAACAGGTCACAAGACCCCACTGATAAGACAGGAGATAGTAAAAGAGACCAGCCAGAACCAGCTAGAACCAACATGGTGATGAAAGGGACTTATAGTTACTCCTCATTTTGTGCTGACTATAATGCATTATCATGCCAAAAACCACTTCTACAAGCCGACAGTTTACAAATGCAATGGCAGTGACCGGAAGTTGCCCCATATGGTCTGGATGAGGAGAAAACTCCAGTTTTGGGAGATCCCCACCCCTTTCCTGGAAAACTCATGCAGAATATTCTGCTCATTAAGCATATAATCAAGAAGTAACCACAAGTATATCCAGTGGGAAGCCCAGGGGGTCTGCTCAGCCTATAGAGTAGCTTTCTTTTTGTTCCTTTCTTTTTCCAATAAACTTGTTTTTGCTTTTTGCTCAGTCTTGAATTCTTTCCTAAACAAAACCAAGGACCCACTTGGTCTCTCAGGCCAAACCCCAATTTTGAGATTTGCCCCGAGACAAAGTTACCAGTCCACTGCAGCCAGAAACACTAATGCTAATCTAGGTCAGCATGAAGAATCCCCTGAGCTATAAATACCTTTTTTCTTATCAGACTGTTCACCACACAGCAAACTTGGGTGTTTAGTAGCCATTTTAATATAATAATGCTACAAGGTTGCCAACAGAAACTGATTTATCATTGAAAGGCATTTGTGTAGCCAACTAAGTTTCATCTGCATTAGTGACTAAGCATGATCTTCTGCATAATATGTTACTGATGCATTTTTGATTAAAGAGAAAAATCACATTAGATTAGAGAGTTATATCTGGGCATACTAGAGTTTCCACTTTTATCAGTATATTTAATTATTGTTAGAGATAGTCAAAAATTATGCTCTGCTTCAGATCTACCTTGGAGAGTTATCTTTCAATGTTAATTGAGATGAAAAGCAATACAAATTTTTATTATTAGACATGATTTATATTATACAAAACAATACCAAAAATATTTTACTCATTGTTTACATGCAGTATTTTACTGAAATATTAAATGATAACACTTAACCCAAGTGTCTAAGCAATGGCTTCCAATGTTTTAGATAACAAATGAAAGTAAGAATATTTAGAAAAATCTTTTTGAGCAATGCATATGTGTCATCAATTATGACAGGCCATCTGAACTGGATTCCCATATGTCTTCCAAATGTACTGATGATAAAGGAATATTAATTGTGAAGATAATTAACTATTTTAGAATAAGATTTCTGAAAACATGCAATTTGATTATTTATTTCTACTTAATAAGTAAACAATCATTTATTTTGAACTTGTTTTAATGAAGTTATATGCCCTGCATTTGACATTTATCAGTAATCATAGCTACTGGTTTTTAGGCAGATTTCCTGAGAATAGGTGAGCACACACATGCACACAGGAAAAAGGATAGTTTAAAAAAAGACATTTTAGTAGGTTAAATAATGTGATTGAAACATTTCAACGGCAGAGACAAGAAGAAAGGCAGAAGAGTTTATGTTTTAAGACTATGGTACTGAGCTTGCAAGACCTTTGCGCAAAGTAGGCAAACATTTTCCTACTGTAGTTAATTTGAAGAGTCTAAAATTAACAAAGCTAGAGTTGAAGACACATCCTTCTGCCTAATCCCATTAAAAGACTTTAGGTTAGGGTTTGATTTAAAGTACTGGCATAGTTATTTCCATATACAAGTAGTACATACGTATAATAGCAGTATGCAATAAATATCACCATAAACAGGACATTGCATTGCCTTCCTTGTTTCAAAACTCTGTCCCACACAACAGTCCCTGCAGGCATTGGTTAATTTATCATGTGGTCAAATTGGCAAAAATAATGCCTAAGATGCTTCCCAGTAGAGTTGTTGTGTTCATTAAAGGACTTATAAAACAACTTTTAATTGCAAAGTCCTTTATAGATATAAGATACTGTTACTTTTATATTTCTTTTGTTTCATATTTATTTTATATTTAGTTTTTTGGCCAGTTTATAATATTTTTATTGTATATTTGGCTAAATGAACACAGGATGATTTAAAAAATTAAACCCACGGGTAAGCTTTTTACCCAATAGCTTGACTTTAAAAATTAACCAGAGAATTTTAAAGATGTCTTTAAAACATGTCCTCTATAATACACGCAAATTTTGTATCTAAAATAATTGTCATTGAAATCTGGAAATATTATATTATTCATTGAAGACCTAAAAAACAACTGGGAAACCTTATAGACTTAGAAAAAATCCCTGTTAAATCCAGGAGAAATCTGACTTATTTTGGTAAAAATAATAGTGTTTTAAAATAAAATGTTATTTTTCTCATTAAATAAAATGAAATATTTATAACATGCTAAGAATAAATATTACGTTTCTTGAGAAATCAGCAGCAAACAAACCTTATGCTGACTTATTAGTGTGCTAAAGCTGCTGTAGCAAAGCACCACAAGCTGACTGGTTTGAAAAGAAATTTATCATCTCACAGTCCCAGAGGCTAGAAGCCCAAAACCAAGGCATTGGCAGAGTTGATTCCTTCTTAGGACTGTGAGAGAGGCAGAATCTGTTCTATGCCTCTTGCCCAGTTTCTGGGAGTTTGCTGGTAGTCTTTGGCATTGTTTGGCTTGGAGAATCTTCATCCTGATCTCTGTCTTCATCTTGACGTGGTTTCTCCTAGTGTGTATTTCTGTTTCCAGGTTTTCCCTTTTCATAAGTATACCAGTCAGATTAAAACCCACTCTGATGAACTCACTTAAATTTGATTACTTCTGGCAATATCCTGCCTTCAAATAAGGTCACGTTCTGAGGTACAGGGAGTTAGAACTTTAACATATAAATGTTTTAGTTGGGGGTTGGGGTAGGGAGGAACACAACAATAAAATCACTTAAAATAAATCACCAAAATCTATTGAAAAGTGTAAAAAATCATGGGTTGGCAAGCATAGAGATTCTAAAAATTCATTTCTTTTTCTGAAATGATTATTTCATTTATTTTAAAATATCTTTGATCATTTAATTCATTGATAAGTTTTGGGGGTATTCATCTTTATCAGTGGCAGAAACAAAGATGTTTTAACCTTTGTGGCACTTAGAGTATGACAGAAAGTTTGTTGTAATTTTGTAACTTTGAAGTTTTGCTTGAAATTGAGAAATCTGTACTAATTGTAATGGCTTTAAGATATTGATGCAGGATATTCTTAACTATACTCTCACAAAGGGCTTTATATATGTGCTGTTTAAGAGAATTTTATTTAGTAGGATAGCAAATAGAGAAGAATTTACTGTAATGATTTGCTTTTAGATTCGGCTATTCTTTCTTTGCTTTTATATTTGTATTTCATAAGTTTTTTTCCCTTACAAATTGAGATTAGTAAAAAATATGATTTCCTAGATTATATTTGAAGCCATTGCATTACGGTGTTTTGTTGAAACTTAGTATCTGAACTGGCTCTCAGACACTTACTCTTAAACCTGGAAAACAAATATGGAATGTGTTTTTAATTCCCTCATGAAGTCTTTATAATATTTCTATTCCTGCCTTTATGGAGCTTTCAAAGATGTATTTCACTTCTCAGGCAATGATGAGACTCTTAATATTTCCTTCTATTGCTAAAGCTGAGGCGAGATGAGGTGCAGTAAGCTGGGCTGCCTGGGGAAATAACATCATAAAACATGGAGGCTCAACTCATGTTCTAGTCTGTGGTATTTTGAAAGACTCTATTATTATAGCACAACATAGTTGTACTTAACACAATATTGAAATTCATAGACACAAAGGCAAGAATGTAAAAAACAGTCAACTAGGGGGTAGAGTTGCTTTTCACTTTATATATCAGCCTTACCCCTACTTAAATATCATGTTTTTTTTTTCTTTCTTAATCTTCAGACAAATATTTTGAATGACAGAGCAATTAGAAAGAAACCAGAATGCAGTACCTATATCTGTCACTATAACTGCACCCTGGCAGACAAAAATTCCCTGCTGATTTTGCTGTAACGTATTATATAAGAACAAGCTAAATCTTAACCTAGTTTTTTTCAATGTAGCAGTATACTGGAAGAAATGCTTTCTTCATCCTGCTATGAAAGTTGCATTTTTCCCTACTATATGATTGAATTTTGATGGATAAAGTCTACTTAGTTTGTTACAGAAAGTTTCTATTGAAAAAACAATGTGGGATGGCTGACACAGGAAACTATATCCTGCACAGTGGTCTGTGTGAAATTGACTAGGAGTATCCAGATAATTTCAGAGGAAATGAAGACCAGCTCTACAGGACCATGAAAATACCAGTGCTCTCCCTGGATCACTAGTCTCATTCCAATTTCCAAAGGCAGTTGCCCCATTGGCTGTTGTTGCTTCAGTGATGTCAAAGTATATTTTTATCTGCTTACATAACATTCTGACAGCCCTGTATACTGAGTTAAGTAAAACATTTTTGTCCAAATATATAACACATAACTCTCAATCAATCAACTGGAACAAAAATTAAAGTCAGTATGAACTTTTGTATGAACCACATTAGTAGATACAAATTCAGAAACTTTTGGCTTCAGAAGATAACATAAAATGGCTTTTTTGTGCCTTAATTAGCTGATTTGAATTTATCGTGGGTTTTGAGGGAAAAAGTTATCTCTTTCATTAATGACAAAAATGTTCCTTTACCATTTGTCATAATAAATTAAGATCTGTTCACTTTTATTATTGAAATGATAAAGGCATCAATTTTAGACATAGCACAGAGCTATGGGTGAGAATATTGTTCATCAGATATCAGTGTACACAATGAACATTTTGACCCTGCCAGTTGGATGCCTACAGTTAGAGATTTTCCCAGTCATCCAATTAAGAAGGTAGCAACTATTTATAATTATGCATATCTGATGCCCCACCAACCCTTTATTCTTTAGATGAAAATATCTGTTGTCTTGATATCTCTCTATTGCTTTAAATTGAATGAGCTTTTATGTTATAGATTTGGTCAATATTTCCCACCCTTTTCTGCAAAATGGAAAATAGAATTTCCAGGCTCTTTATTGCACTGCAGAGGTCTCAACCATCAGCTGCAGCAAGAACATTAATGTTCAGCTAATTGCTACAGATGGCCACAGCACTGATTCTACCATTTCATTCAGCCGAGATCTAGAGACTGGGCCTGGAATGTAGATGTCAGAGCAGAGGCTTTGTTAGTATTTACTGATATGGCTTTCAAATACTGTTCTCTCTCTCTTTCCTTCTGTGTGTGTTTGTCTCACTGCTCTTCTGTGAATTTAAAACAAAGAATTTAAGAAATTTATATGCTTAGAAAAATAGATGTTGTTCATATATTCAGCAATATTTTTAAATATGCATTTTTGGTATATCACTGTTTCTGTTTCAGAATATTCTAGGTAAAATAGTGAAACAAATGCATACTTTCAGAATATTCTAGGTAAAATAAAAACAAATAAGCACTTACAACTTAAAAATACTGTCAGAAGCACTGAAGGAAATCCAGTTATAAGACGTGTGGCCTCTATTTATAGGAAGGACATACCATAAAGTGAAGATTAGGAGTATATACTTAAAGAGCAGTACAATTTTTCAAAAAAAAAATTACTTACCATTTAGAGGCATTAATGCAAAATAAAAAGAGAAAAGCATGGTATATGACAGAGTGTCACCTAGGAAACATGCTTAAAAAAAAAAAAAAAAGAAATACCATGTTGGCCTAAGTGAAATACAATGATTCAATAGAAAAAAAAAAGATTTTGAATAAAAGATGAAGAATAGAAGGCAGACTTTGAAGGAGCAGAAACAGGATGGCAAACCCATGAGATTTGTGAGGATGCTAAGTAGCATCATAGCTTTTCAGGAACTGGTATTTAATGGCATTTGAGCTAAAACCAGAAAGTTTTGTTCGTGCTAAATTTAAAAAGTTTGGTGTTCTACCTTGGGAATTTAAACTTTTTCCTTAAGTTGTTCATTATTGATACATTGAAAGTATGAAGAAAATTGAAACAGAAAAAATGGGAAGACAGTGGGAGCTCTAAAGAGAGAGACTATAAACGTATGATTTATAAATATATTTATTTTGTTAAGGAATATTATTCGTTTGGTTCAATCGTCTATCTTAGGGATTGGCAATATTTTTTCTGTAAAGGGCCAGGTAGTAAATAGTTCAGGATGTGCAGGCCATACGGTCTCTATCATAATTACTTAACTCTGCCGTTGCATCTGGAAATGAATCTTTGACACCCAAATGTTTCAGAAAAGTGCAGTTTTTAAATCAGTAGCAGTAAAAGTGTAGTTATTCTTTGCTTATGTTCTTACAGCATATAAAAATTTAAATGGAAATTATAGGCTCAGGAGGACCAAAGGCACATCGTAAACAGCAGATCTATGACTTGACCCCAGGATCCATGTGTATAGACCCTGGGATCAAATCATAGCTCTGCTATTTACTATGTTACTTTCTTATTTTCTAAATAACAATATTGACAATAATTCCCATGTCTCTCTAATGAAGAAATAAAAATGATTCGTTAAGGTCATCACTGCCCATTGCTTGGTAGCTGAAGATTAGTGTTAAACCTTTCCATTGTACTAGCTCCTTCCACTCTAGACCAAGCAGGTTTACATTTCCACTGATGAGTGTGATACTTTTTACAAAAGGTAACTATATCAAATACTGCTTATTTATTTATTTATTGTGAAACAGAGTCTTGCTCTGTCGCCCAGGCTGGAGTGCTATGGTGCCATCTTGCCTCACTGCAACTTCTGCCTCCTGGGTTCAAGCAATTCTCATGCCTCAGCCTCCCAAGTAACTGGGACTGCAGGTGCCTGCCACCATGCCTGGCTAATTTTTTGTATTTTTAGTAGAGATGGGATTTCACCATGTTGGCCAGACTAGTCTTAAACTCCTGAGCTCAGGCAATCCACCTGCCTCGGCTTCCAAAAATGCTAGGATTACCAAACACTTCTAACTTAAATAACGATATATATGTGACAACCAAAATGTTACAGAAACATGTATGTGCATGTGTTTATATGTATGTATGTGAAAGGAAAATAAATCTTAGGGCCCCCAAATCGCTAAGCTACAGGGAACAGTCAATCTGGGAACTGCTTATGGCAAACTGCCTTCCGTACTATTCAGTCATCCCTCTGCTGACTGAGATAAATGTATACCTGACTGGCTTCTTTGGGAAGTCTAATCAGAAACTAAAAAGAATGCAACTACTTTTCTCTTATCTACCTATGACCTAGAAGCCTCCTCTTCGCTTTGAGTTGTCCTGTGTTTGCTTCAAGTTGTCCCGCCTTTCTGAATCAAACTAATGTTCAGCCTACCTGTACTGATTGATGTTTCATTTCTTGCTAAAATGTATAAAATCAAGATGTGCTCAGACCACCTTGGGGACATGTTGTCAGGACCTTCTGAGGCTGCATCATGGGTGCACTTCCTCAACCATGACAAAATAAACTTTCTAAATTAACTGAGATCTATCTCAGATATTTGGGGTTCACCTGTGTATATACACACATTCTCATGCATATACACAGCTATGTAGTCTTAGAATAGATATTCCCCAGACTAAGAATGCCTTAGCAATCTCTCAAGGCCCTATCCTTGTAGAAATTAGCACCAAGAATGCAGCCAAGAAATAGATTGTAGGTTGGTTGCAGTGGCTGATGCCTGTAATCCCAGCACTTTGGGAGGCTGAGCCAAGAGGATGGCTTGAGCCCAAGAGTTTAAGACCAGCCTGGGCAGTATGGTAAAACCCTGTCTCTACAAGGATATACAAAAATTAGCTGAGTGTAGCAACATAGGCCTGTAGTCCCAGCTACTTGGGAGGCTGAGGTGGGAGGATTACTTGAGCCCTGGAGCAGGAGGTCGCAGTGAGCCAAGATCACACCACTGCATCCCAGCCTGAGCAACAGAGTGAGACCCTGTCTCAGAAAAATACTATAGAGCAAGTACTAACATGATGACATGTTTCCTTGATTTCTGTCCACTGCGATTACTGTCATTTTCTGGAGTAAGATTATAGTTTGTACAGAACTGGAAAGTTATCATTCAAAAATGACTCTTGAGTACTTATACACTGGTTAGATCAGGTAGGTGAGTTAATCATATCCCTTTACTTCCAAGTAAGGTAAAATAGTAGAATCAGCTCTTGACTGGGTTTTGCACAGCAGGATAAGTCTGGAATTAATGGTTACTACCGCCTTGCAATAATAGTTGCTTCATGAGCAGGAAGAGAAAGAAGGGAAGATTTAAGGTCATTGAAGAATTTAGGTTGTGTAAGGGCACATTATGTATATTTTCATCCTATCATTTTTCTAGATCTACATGCTACACATTTGACGTGTGTGTTATTGTATGTGTGTTAATCTGTTAAAACAAGTCTCCTGTGCTAATTTGTAGTAATGTGATATTGTAGTGCAAAGGGCATATCCTCTGTATTACTACCTTTCATTCCCAAACAATATGTAAACCTTATTAAAGAATAAAGCTTTATCATGAAAAATACTTGCAAACATTTTATTTTATGGGAACATTTTTCTTTTAAGGTACCAGAGATTAATATAACCTGATATATTTCAGTGGTTATTTTTCTTTCTATTAGAGATGGCTTCTTTGGTTGAAGTCAAGAAACTAGAAGTATAGGGTTCCTATTTAAGGAAATAAAGATTATCACAGAAGCAGCAAGTTTGTTCTTAGCATTTTTAAAAAGCACATACTTAGCATTTTAACTAGCACATAGTATGTTCCCCAAAATTATAGCTCATTATTAATTGATGTTATATTCATTTATTATTTGGGCATCTCTGAATATACTGTAAATCTCATTTAAAAACTATTCAACTCCTCAGATTCCTAGTTAAAAGTACATTTAATTCAATTATTCTGTGAATATTACTTTGAATTTTTTAACTTTTAGGTACTGGGTACATGTGCAGGTTTGTCATGCAGGTATATTGTGTGTTGTGGGGATTTGGTGTACAGATATTTCATCACACATGTACTAAGCATAGTACTTGAAAGTTATTTTCCTGAACCTTTCCTTCCTTCCCACCCCTCCTTCAATTAGGCCCCAGTGTCTATTGTTCCCCTCTTTGTGGCCATTTGTTCTCATTATTTAGCTCCTACTTATAAGTCAGCACATGTGGTATTTGGTTTTCTGCTTCTGAATAAGTTTGCTGAAGATATGGGCTCCAGTTCCACTCATGTTTTTGCAAAGCACATGATCTTTTTAATGGCTGTATAGTATTCCATTGTGTATATGTACCACATTTTCTTTATCTAGTCTAACGTAAGTGGACATTAAGGTTGATTCCATTTCTTTGCCATTGTGAATAGTGCTGTGATAAACCTACACGTTCATGTACCTTTATGGTAGAATGATTTATATTCCTTTGGGTATATACCCAATAATGAGATTGCTAGGTTAAATGGTAATTCTATTTTCGGTTCTTTCAGAAATTGCCAGCTGTTTCCACAATGGCTAAACTAATGTACACTCTCAACAGCAGTGTGTAAGCATATCCTTTACTTCACAACCTGGCCAGCATCTCTTAGTTTTTAACATTTTAGTAGTAGCCGTTCTGACTGGTTTGAGATGGTACCATATTGTGGTTTTGATTTGCATTTCACTAATGATAAGTGATGTTGAGTATTCTTTCATATGCCTGTGGGCCACATATATGTCTTCTTTCGAAAAGTGTCTGTTCATGTATTTTACCCACTTTTTAATAAGGTTGCATTTTGCTTGTTAATTTGTTTAAGTTAGTTATAGATTTTGTATATTAGGTCTTTTTTGGATGCATAGCTTGCAAATATTTTCTCCCATTCTGTAGGTTGTCTATTTTTTATTTTTATTTTTGTCTACTCAAAAGCTCTTTAGTTTAATCAGGTCTCATTTGTCAATTTTTGCTTTTGTTGCAATTATGTTGGCATTTTTATCATAAATCTTTCCCTGGTCCTATGTTCATAATGATACTTCCTAGGTTTTCTTCCAGGATTTTTATAGTTTTAGGTTTTATATTTCAGTCTTTAACCCATCTTGAGTTGATTTTTGTACATAGTATAAGGAAAGGGTCCAGTTTTAATCTTCTTCATATAGCTAGCCAGTTATCCCAGTACCATGGATTAAATAGGGGTTCCTTTCCCCATTGCTTGTTTTTGTTGACTTTGTTGAGGATCAGATGGTTGTAGATATGTGACATTGTTTCTCAGTTCTCTATTCTGTTCCATTGTTCTATGTGTCTGTTTTTGTACCAGTACCATGCTGTTTTGGTTGCTGTAGCCCTATAGTATAGTTATAAGATGGGTAATGTGATGCCTCCAGCTTTGTTCTTTTTGCTTAGGATTTTCTTGGCTATTTGGACTCTTTTTTGGTTCCATGGGAATCTTAAAATAGTTTTTTCTAGTTCTTTGAATAATTTCATTGGTAGTTTGATAGGAATAGCATTTAATTTATAAATTGCTTTGAGCAGTATGGCCATGTTAAAAATGCTGATTCTTCCATTTGTTTGTGTCATCTCTGACTGCTTTGAGCACTGTTTTGTAATTTTCATTGTAAAGATCTTTCACCTTCCTGATTAGCTGTAGGCCTAGGTATTTTATTCTTTTTTTGACTATTGTGAATGGGATTGTATTATTGATTTGGCTCTCAGCTTGGATGTTTTTGGTGCCTAAGTGTGCTTTCAATTTTTGTATACTGTTGGTTTATAAGATTTTTCATATTTATTCCTTTAAATCCTCTAAACTTTGCTTTCTATTATATCAATCACTGTGGCACTCCAGAATAATGATCTTTAAAACTTACCTAGTAGAAGTACAGATTTTCCTAAAACTTTAAAGACTCTTTGAAAGGCAGTGTGATAATATGGTTACATTTAATTGTCAAAAATATGAACAACTGCTGTTAAAAATGAAAGAAAATATCCTTTGAGAATTTTCACTAGTTTCAAATGATTGAAGTTTTTTTAATTATCATTTTTTATAGCAATGTGAAAGAAAGCTTAAGATTTAGGTCCAGGAATCAAAACTCTAAAATTAGTTTAAAGTTATTGATTTCTTTTACTCTTCATTATAACTGTGAATAGGCACAATATGCTAACCATGTATTTTTAAAATAGTCACTGTCACACACTAATGAGGTGCTAAAATGATTAAGAAGTTAAATATCTCTAATGTAATCATGTTTAGTTATCATTTATTTTGCTTTTGCTTCTTGGAATAGTGGCTATAAATATTATATTAAACTCCTTATTTATCTTATTTTTTTATTTTTTTATTTTTTGAAAGAAAGAAAAAGAGAGGAAAGAGAGAGTGAAAGAAATAAAAAAAAAAGACTGTACGAGAGAAAGAAAGAGGAAGGAAAAGAGGGAGAGAGAACAGGATTATTGTTCTACTGCCCAGGCTAGAATGCAGTCTAAAAATGGGTATTAAAAACCTCTATTATGCCAATAATTGTGTTTAACAATGGAGACAGGAAGGAATAAGAGATGAAAATAACAAACAAGCAGCCAACCAATATTTTATTTCAACC
>CAUYLG010014808.1:0-11505 GCA_963573385.1 Cacajao melanocephalus | reverse complement strand
ATTTAATAAATGGTGTTGGGAAAACTGGCTAGCCATATGCAGAAAGCTGAAGCAGGACCCTTCCTTGCACCTTATACAAAACTTAACTCCAGATGAATTAAAGATCTAAACATAAAACATAACACCATAAAACCCTAGAAGGCAACCTAAGCAGCACCATTCAGGACACAGACATGGGCAAGGACTTCATGACTAAAACATCAAAAGCAATGGCCACAAAACCCAAAGTAGAAAAATGGGATCTAATTAAACTTAAAAGTTTCTGCACAGCAAAAGAAACTATCATTAGAGTGAAACAGCAGCCAATAGAATGGGCAAAAAATTTTGCAATCTACCCATCTGACAAAGGACTAATATCAAGAATCTATAAAGAACTTAAATTTCCAAGAAAAAAGGAACATCCTGATCAAAAGTGGGCAAAGGATATGAACACACAGTTCTCAAAAGAAAATATTTATGCAGCCAACAAACATATGAAGAGAAGCTCAACATCACTGGTCATTAGAGAAATACAAATCAAAACCACAGCGAGATACCATCTCACATCAGAATAATTACTGTTAAAAAATCAGGAGACCACAGAAGCTGGAGAGGATGTGGAGAAAGAGGAATGCTTTTACACTGTTGGTGGAAGTGTAAATTAGTTCAACCACAGTGGAAGACAGTGTGGAGATTCCTCAAGTATCTAGAACTAGAAATTCCATTTGACCCAGCAATCCCATTACTGGGTATATATCCAAAGGATTATAAATCATTCTATTATGAAGACACATGTACATATTTGTTTATTGCAGCACTGTTCACAATAACAAAGTCTTGGAACCAACCCAAATCCCTATCAATGTTAGATTGGATAAAGAAAATGTGGCACATATACACCATGGAATACTATGTAGCCATAAAAAAGGATGAGTTCATGTCCTTTACAGGGACATGGATAAAGCTGGAAACCATGATTCTCAGCAAACTGACACAAGAACAGAAAACCAAACACCACATGTTCTCACTTATAAGTGGCTGTTGAACAATGAGGACACATAGACACAGAGAAGGGAACATAACACACCAGGGCCCTTTTGGGGGTGGGGGGCTTTGGGAGGTATAGCAGGAGATTGGGGGATTGGGGAGGGATAGCATTAAGAGAAATACCTAATGTAGATGACAAGGTGATGGATGTAGCAAACCACCATGGCACATGTATACCTATGTAGCAAACCTGCTCATTCTGCATATGTACCCCAGAACTGAAAATATGATAATAATAATAACAAAAAAATAAAAGGCATCCAAACTGGAAAAGAGAAAGTCAAATTGTCCCTCTTTGCAGATGACATTTTATATTTAGAAAAACCTAAAAACTCCACCAAAAAATTCTTAGATTTAATAAACAAATACAGTAAAATTGCAGGATACAAAAGTCAACATATAAAAACCAGCAGCATTTCTATACCCCAATAATGAAATGGCTGATATAAATAAAGAAAACAATCTCATTTGCTGTAGTTACAAAAACAATTAAACACTTAGGAATATATTTAACCAAGGAAGTGAAAGACCACTAGTAAAACTACAAAACATTGATGAAATAAATGGAAGACATAAACAAATGGAAAAACATAAAATGCTCATGGATCAGAAAAATTAGTATTGTTAAAATGACAATACTACCCAAAGCAATCTACAGATTTAATGCAATTTTTATCAAAATATCAATGTCATTTTTAACAGAATTAGAGAAAAAGTTCTAAACTTTGTGTGAAACCAAAAATAGAAAAAAAGAGAGAGAGAGATAGAAAAGAGCCAAGGCAATCCTGAGCTGGAGCTATTCAAAGCTGAAGGCATCACACTACCTGACTTCAAAATATAGTGCAACGCTAAAGAAATCAAAACTGCATGGAACTGGTATAAACACAGATACACTAACCTCTTGAACAGAATAAAGAACCCAGAAATAAATCCATGTATTTACAGCCAACTGATTTTCTTTTTTTTTTTTCTTTTTTTTTAAAGATGGGGTTTCACCATGATGGCCAGGCTGGTCTTGAACTCCTGACCTCAGGTGATCCACCCACCTCGGCCTCCCAAAGTGCTAGGATTACAGGCGTGAGCCACCGCGCCCGGCCCTTCAGCCAACTGATTTTCAACAAGGGTGCCAAAAACATACACTGGGTAAGGGACAACCTATCCAATAAATAGTGCTGGGAAAGTAGATATCCATGTGCAGAAAAAAAATGACACTAAACCCTTATCTCTCACCATGCACAGAAATCAACTCCAAATGTTAAAGACTTAAACATAAGACCTGAAAATATAAAATGATTAGAAGAAAATGTAAACACTATAGGACAAAGATTTTATGACTAAGATCTCAGAAGCACAGTCAACAACAACAACAACAACAAAAACAGACAAATGGGACTGTTTTAAACTACAAAGCTTCTGCACAGCAAAGAAACAACCGATAGAATGGAGAGACAACCTGTTAAATGGGAGAAAACTTTTGTAAATTACTCATCTAACAAGAAAATGATATCCAGAATATACAAGGAAATCAAACAACTTAACTGCAAAAAAGCCAGCAACAACAATGATTAATCTCATTAAAAAGTGAGCAAAGGATATGAATAGACATTTCTCAAAAGACATATAAATGGCCAATGGGTATATGAAAAAAATGCTCAACATCACTAATCAGGGAAATGAAAATCAAAACTACAATGAGATATTATCTTACCCTGATTAACATAACTGCTATCAAAAAGACACAGACCCTGGAAAGGATACAGAGATAAGGGAACTCACACACTGTTGGTGAAATGTAAATTATTACAGCCATTATGGAAAACAGTATGGAGATTTCCCAAAAACTAAAAGTAGAACTACTATAATGAGCACAAACTAATTTTTTTTCCAGTAAAAAGTTGATAAAGTTTGTCATTAAACACAGAAAGAAATCTACTTTATAGGGCATCTTTGAAGGTTGCCATTCTCATAGCAAAAAATAGTAATGATGCTGACAAGTATGTCAAATAAGCCAAATGATGTAAAGGCAAATATGCTCAGGGAAAAAGCAGAAGAAACATTTGGCAAAATTATTTAGTAAATGATATTTGTCCTTGTGGCATAATATGTAAGACATGAAATGTGAAAAAGTCAACTATTTCTATGTGCAATAGCTTTATAAATTGGTATATTTGAATTTGGAATATGAATCAGGCCTTGATGTATGTGAGAAAGGAGACCTGAACTACTTTGTTTTCTTGTGTATTGCGATCAGTAAAAAATCAGAAGACAACAGATGCTGGAGAGGATGTGGAAAAATAGGAACGATTTACACTGTTGGAGGGAGTGTAAATTAGTTCAACCATTGTGGAAGACAGTGTGGGTGTAGCAATTCCTTAACGATCTAGACCTAGAAACACTATTTGACCCAGCAATTTCATTACTGGATACGTACCCAAAGGATTACAAATCATTCTATCATAAAGTCACATTCACACATTTGTTTACTGCAGCACTGTTCACAATAGCAAAGTCTTGGAACCACCCCAAATGTCCATTAATGATAGACTGGATAAAGAAAATGTGGCCTATATACACCATGTAATACTATACAGCCTTCACAAAAGGATGAGTTCATGTCCTTTCCAGGGACATAGATGAAGCTGGAAACCATTATTCTCAGTAAACTGACACAAGAACAGAAAACCTAACGCTACATGTTCTTACTCATAAGTGGGTATTGAACAATGAGAACACATGGACATAGGGAGGGGAACATCACACACTGGGGCCTGTCTAGGGGTCGGGGGCTAGGGGAGGGATAGCAGGGGGTGAGGGACTAGGGGAGGGATAGTATTAGGAGAAATACCTAATGTAGATGTCGGGGCAATGGATGCAGCAAATCATCATGGCATATATATACCCATGTAACAAACCTGCATATTCTGCACATGTTCCCCAGAACTTAAAGGAAATAAGAAAATAATGAATAAAAGAAAGAAAGAAACAAAACCTATGCCCATGCCAAAATGAAAGACTTAAAAAAAATTAATACTGAATAATGCTATGGACCGAATAATGTACCCTCAACATTTATACGTTGAAGCACTAAGCCCAAGTGTGACTATATATGGAGATAGGATGTTTTGAGATAATTAATGTTAAATGAAGTCATAAGAGTAGGATTATAATCCTTTTGGACTGTACTCCAACAAGAAGACAAAGACCTCTCCTCTCTAACCCCAACCTCTGCCTCTCCATGTGAGAAGACAGCAGCCTGAAAGCCAGGAAGAGAGCCTTCATCAGAACCCAATCTTGTTGCCACCCTGATTTCACACTGCCAGCTTCCAGAACTGTGAGAAAATAAATTTCTGTTTAAGCCACCTAGTCTTTTAAAAATTACAGCTACAAAATATACATCCTTTTAAGATGATGTGCCAAGAAAGAATAGACACATTCTGTGTTTTTACACTAAAAACACTGACCAATGATGACTCTGAATACTTCAACTCTTTTTTAATTGAAAAGATTTACAATAAATATCTTTATAAAATATCAGTATAGCTAAATCTATAATTTCAAGTGAATTTCCTCAATTACGCTTTTCAAGAAAATAGTCAATGTTTTCATTAGTACAAATGTATCACTTTAGGATCAAATATCACACATTTAAAAATGAAAAGACAAACTGCAAACTTGGAGAAAATGTTTGTGAAAGACATTCAATAAAGGACTGTCATCTAAAATATACAAAAGAGACTTAAGACTCAACAACAAGAAAATGAACAAACCAACTAAAAAATGGGCAAAGACCTAGACAGACAACTTACCAAAAAAAATATATACTAATGGTTTTAGGTCTTACGTTTAAATTTTTAATCCTTCTTGAGTTAATTTTTGTATATGTTGTAAGGAAGTTGTAAGTTGTTTAAGTTTGTTTTCTGCACATGGCTAGCTAGATTTCTCAACATCATTTCTTAAAAACAGGGAATCTTTTCCCTATTGCTTGTTTTTGTCAGGTTTTTCCAAGATCAGATGGTTGTAGATGTGTAGAGTTATTTCTGAAGCCTCTGTTCTGTTCCATTGATTTATATATCTGTTTTGGGACCAGTACCATGCTGTTTTGGTTACTGTAGCCTTGAAGTATACTTTGAAGTCAGGTAGGGTAATTCCTCCAGCTTTGTTCTTTTTGCTTAGGATTGTCTTGGCTATATAGGCTTTTTGGTTCCATATGGAATTTAAAGAAGTTTTTTGTAAATCTGTGAAGAAAGTCAATGATAGCTTGATAAGGATAGCATTAAATTACTTTTGGCAGCATGGTCATTTCTCAATATTTATTCTTCCTATCCATGAGCATGGAATGTTTTTCCATTTGTTTGTATTCTCTCTTATTTCCTTCAGCAGTGGTTTGTAGTTTTCCTTGAAGAGGTCCTTCACATCCCTTGTAAGTTGTATTCCTAGGTATTTCATACTCTTTGTAGCAATTGTAAATGAGAAATCACTCAGGATTTGGCTCTCTGTGTGTCTATTATTGGTGTATAAGAATGCTTGTGACTTCTGCACACTGATTTTGTATCCCAAGATTTGCTGAAGTTGGTAATCAGTTTAAGGAGATTTTGGGCTGAGATGATGGGGATTTCTAAATACACAATCATATCATCTGCCAACAGAGACAATTTGACTTCCTCTCTTCCTATTTGAATAACCTTTATTTCTTTTTCTTGCCTGATTGCCCTGGCCAGAACTTCCAATACCATGTTGAAACAAAGTGGCAAGAAGGAAACCTAGGCAATACCACTCAGGACATAGGCATGGGCAAAGACTTTCAGACTAAAACACCAAAAGCAATGGCAACAAAAGCCAAAATTGACAAATGGGATCTAATTAAACTAAAGAACTTCTGCAGAGCAAAAGAAGCTATCATTAGCATGAACGGGCAACCTACAGAATGGGAGAAAAGTTACGCAGTCTATCTGTCTGACAAAGGGTTAATATCCAGACTCTACAAAGAACTTAAACAAATTTACAAGAAAAAAACCAACAACCCCATCAAAAAGTGGGCCAAAGATATGAACAGACACTTCTCAAAAGAAAACATTTATGCAGCCAACACAAATACGAAAAAAAAGCTCATCATCACTGGTCATTAGAAAAATGCAAATCAAAACCACAGTGAGATACCATCTCACAACACTTAGAGTGGCAATCATTAAAAAGTCTGGAAACAACAGACGCTGGAGAGGATGTGGAGAGATAGGAACGCTTTTACACTGTTGGTAGGAGTGTAAATTAGTTCAACCATTGTGGAAGATAGTGTGGTGATTCCTCAGAGATCTAGAACAAGAAATATCATTTGACCCAGCAATTGCATTACTGGGTATATATGCCCAAAGGATTATCAATCATTCTACTATAAAGACACATGCTCATGTGTGTTTATTGCAGCACTGTTCACGATAGTAAAGACTTGGAACCAATCCAAATGCCCATCAATGATAGACTGGATACAGAAAATCTGGCACATATACACCATGGAATACTACGCAGCCATGAAAACAGATAGTTCATATCCTTTACAGGGACATGGGTGAAGCTGGAAACCATCATTCTCAGCAAACTAAGACAGGTACAGAAAACCAAACACCACATGTTCTTACTCATAAGTGAGTGATGAACAATAAGAACACATGGACACAGGGAGAGGAACATCACACACTGGAGCCCGTTGGGGGTGAGGAGCTAGGGGAGGGATAGCATTAGGAGAAATACCTAATGTAGATGACAGATTGATGGGTGCAGTTAACCACCATGGCACGTGTACACCTATGTAACAAACCTGAACGTTCTCCACATGTATCCCAAAACTTTAAGTATAATAATAAAAGAAGATATACAGATGGCAAGTAAGCACATAAAAAGATGCTTCCCATCATATGGCATCAAGGAAATGCAAATTAAAACAAGAAGATACTATTACACCATAATACACTTGCTCAAAGCAAGGTTGCCACAAGCTTTCAATTTGTAAAAACTGTAGTATCTGCAAAATACAATAAAACAAAGTGCAATAAGATGAGGTATGCCTGTATTTCCAGTCCACTGCGATGTCAACCTAAAACCACTCTAAAAAACACAGCATATGTTGAAAAATAAATCAGATTACAATGGTATTATATGACTATATTGCCAAAAGTTTTTGTCTTTCTAAATTTCTTCACTCATCACAGGAAAAAAAAAAATTGCCTGACATATTAAGAAACACACTTAAAACAACATGAAGAAATTTGTAGTTAATGCAACCTAAGTGGAGTAATATGTTTATATTTTCTGCAAATGTAAAATATTATGAGGATGTTCGTAATCAAGTTAGCATTTTATAGAGCATGAAAAGTAAACTTTATTGGGAAATATTTCTATTAAATATGCATAACTAAGGGTATTATCAAATTCACACTGGTGTAAGTTTGAATCTATAAATTTAAAAAATATACAATGATAATTAAACAACAGTGAAACAAGTATTAATTGTATTAGTTTTAAAATATTGTTTGATTTTTCTTTTAATCATATTTTTAATTATATAATATATGTAGTCTGTGAATTCATTAAACACCTTCTTCAAATGACAAAAATTGTGAAATGCCACATAAGAGACTTGTTTAGACAGGAAATATTCATTACTTATAGGGTACAAATATAAGAAATTTGGGGCACAACATACACTGGACCATACATTCCAATAAGTATAATTAAGGGCTTAGGAAATGATGATTACTACAGCTTTTATTATATTGTTTTATTATTTATGTATTGATTTGGTAAGATATTGCTTTAATAAAAGCTATTATGCTTCAATATTTATGTATGTTGCTTCAATGTTCAAACTTTATCTTTTTTTCTTTTAGAAAGTTGATTTGTTTCTTTAATTCTATGCAAATTAGAAAAATCTAAGAAAATAAGTAAAAGAAAGAACAATTTACACAGTACATCAGTGGTAGTCATGCCTGGAAATAGAAGGCACAAACTAATCATTTCAACAAGTTTAATGGAGAAAGAGTTTATAAAGGTGTGGTCAGGTTTGTAGGAATCCCTTAAAGGACTGTGAAATATCCTGAGATAAGTAACATCATTCGTTAATACTGTTAGGCCTGAGAAGTCCAAGAGAGTTGACAAGAACACAGCAAGCACAACAACTGTAACTCTAGAAGCAGGACCTCTTAACAAGACTTGTTTGATCTTTGGTAGAGGAAGATAGCCTCTACCAACACCAGCACAAGCAAGAAGGGAGCAGAGCCAGGGGAATATACATGGAGGACCATTTCATTCTCCAGCATTGTGATTTGCTTCTGACTGTGATTTGTGGAACCCAACTAGAAGTTAAAGGGCAAGAGAGCCTTGGTGTAGTTGTGGTGCATATAGGCCAAGTCTCTAAGATATGAATCAACAAGGTGAGGGGTAGGATATGTATAGACAAACATGTTTTGGGGAACAGCACAGAGTGGTTACACACACACAGCTACTCTGATGAAAATTCTACAAAAAAGACCTGGAAAAAAACTTTATTTAAAAATCAAGAAATTCATTAAGAAATTAAAACTCTGAGGTTCCTATTATTAGATGAATTTTCAATGTTACACAAAAACTGACTTCTAAATACATTTAACTATTACCTAGCATAACTCTCAGCATTTGATGATATCTAGAAGAGACAGACCATGATTCCTCCTAATTCTTCTATTTAAAAATGTTGTAAGCCAGGGACAGGTCCAAGATGGCTAAGACAGATCCAAGATGGCCGATTAGGAGCAGCTCAGGATTGCAGCTCCCAGCGAAAGCATGGAGGGTGAGTGGACGCAGCATTTCCAGATGAATTTTTATTGCCCACAGACCAGGAGATTCCCAGGCAGAAGAGCCCGACGGGTCACCAGCACGGCTGTTTTGGCGGGCGCATCTGTTTTGGAGGGCGCGGCTGTTTCGGCCGGGCGCAGCGGTTCTCCGCACAAAATACATGGGTCCGGGCACCATTTTAGCTGGTGATTGGAGCTCCTGGGAGATGGAGTCACCCATTCAACTGATTAAAAAGGGGACTGAATCAGGGAGCCAGGCCAGGAGATTCCCAGGCAAAAAAGTGCCGCGAATCTCAGTGTTGCTGTTGGAGCCAGCACAGTGGGTCACTGCAAGAGAAATGACACAGATCTCAGTGCCTTTTCAAAAGGCAACTGGAAAACCTGGGAGACAGAGTTGCCCATTCAACTGAAAAAAAAAAAAAAGGGGGGGCGCTGAGGCAGGAAGCCAGGTGATCAGGCTCGGCTGGTCCCATCCCCCACAAAAAAACAGCAATCTGAAACGCTCTGGATTGAAAGTTTCAGAGCAAGCACAGCTGAACCTGGGACGTTCCAGCTCTGTGGGGAAGGGCCACCCCCTACAAAAAAACAGCAATCTGAAACACTCTTGATTGAAAGTCTCAGACCAAGCAGTGCTGAACCTGGGATGTTCCAGCTCTGTGGGGAAGGGCGTCCGCCATTAACAAGGCAGTCCACCACTACGGAGGTAGTCTGACATTGATGAGGCAGTCCGCCATTACACAGAGAGTCTGCCATTACACAGAGAGTCCACCATTACACAGAGAGTCTGCCATTGCCGAGGCAGTTCTAACTATACCCGTAAAAACAGGACTGCAGGGAAGTTCACATGGCAGCTAGGTAGAGCCCAAAGCAGCTCAGCAAAGCCTCTGCAGGCAGACAGTGACTAGGCTACCTCCTTGCTGGGCAGGGCAGCCCTGAAAAAAGGCAGCAGCACAACAGAAACTCATAAATAAAGCCCTAACTCCCTGGGACAGAGCACCTCGGGGGGAAAAAAAAAAAGGGAGGGTTTATGAGTTCTGCTGCAGCAGACTTAAATGTACCTTCCCAGCAGCTCTGAACGAACAACGGAGCTCACAGTTCAGCACTTCAGCTCCTATAAAGGACAAAATGCCTCCTCAAGCTGCTCCCTGACCCCAATATATCCAAAGAGTCACCTCATAAAGGAGAGATCAGACTGACATCTGGTGGGTATCCTTCTGGGACAAAGATAGCAAAAGAAGAAACTGGCAGCAACGCTTATTGTTCTGCAGGTGATCCCCAGAGAAGCGGGGCCTGGAGTGGACCACAGCAGTCCTACAACAGAGGGGCCTGAATGTTAGAAGGAATACTAAGAAACAGAAAGAAATAACTTCATCATCAACAAACTGGATGTCCACTCAGAGACCCAATCTGAAAGTCAACAACTACGAAGATGACAGGTGGCTAAATCCACACAGATGGGAAGAAACCAGCACAAAAAGGATGAAAACACCCGAAAACAGAATGCCTCTCCTCCTACAAGGGATCACAACTCCTCACCAGCAAGGGAATAAGGCTGGATGAAGAATGAGTGTGATGAATCGACAGAATCAGGCTCAGAAGGCGGGTAATAAGAAACTTCTCTGACCTAAAAGAACATGTTCTAATCCAATGCAAAGAAACTAAGAACCTTGAAAAAAGATTTGATGAAATGCTAATGAGAAAAAACAACTTAGAGAGGAATATAAGTGAATTGATAGAGCTGAAAAACACAACATGAGAACTGCGTGAAGCACACACAAGTTTCAACAGCTGAACTCACCAAGTAGAAGAAAGGGTATCAGAGGTTGAAGATCAACTCAATGAAACAAAATGAGAAGGCAAGATTAGAGAAAAAAGGGTAAAAAGGAATGCACAAAGTCTCCAAGAAATATGGGACTATGTGAAAAGAACTAATCTAAGATTGATAGCTGTACCTGAATGTGACGGAGAGAATGAGTCCAAGTTGGAAAATACTCTTCAGAATATTATCCAGGAAAACTTCCCCAACCTAGCAAATCAGGCTAATATTCAAGTCCAGGAAATACAGAGAACACCACAAAGATATTCTTCAAGAAGAGCAACCCCAAGGCATATAACTGTCAGATTCACCAGTGTTGAAAGGAAGGAGAAACTGCAAAGGACGGCCAGAGAGAAAGGGAGGGTTACCCAAAAAGGGAAGCCCAACAGACTCACATCAGATCTCTCAGCAGAAACCCGAAAAGCGGGAAGAGAGTGGGGGCCAATATGCAACATCCTTAAAGAAAAGAACTTTCAACCCAGAATTTCATATCCAGCCAAACTAAGCTTCATAAGTAAAGGAAAAATAAAATCCTTTACAAACAAGCAAGTACTCAGAGATTTCATCACCTCCAGGCCTGCTTTACAAGGGCTCCTGAAAGAGGCACTAAACATAGAAAGAAACAATCAGTACCTTCCACTCCAAAAACATACCAAATGGAAAAGAGCATCAACACAAAGAAGAAACTGCATCAACTAATGGGCAAAACAGCCAGCAACCATCAAAATGGCAGGATCAAATTCACACATAACAATATTAACCTTAAATGTAAATGGACTAAATACACCAATCAAAAGACACAAACTGGCAAATTGGATAAAAGGTCAAAACCCATCGATG